>CAHIKZ030004561.1:1700000-1965000 GCA_903632075.3 Acanthosepion pharaonis | reverse complement strand
CTTCTGCTGTCTAATTATCTACTGCTTTGAAATTTGATTACGTTCTGAAATTTATTTACTAGCCCTTCTCTTTATATAAGAAATGAAGGAGCTCCAGACAGGCCTTAACTTTAAATTTATGAGGGCATAAGTCCACATTTGATTGGATAATAAATAGAAATTGTACATATTTTTTTAATTTAAAAAATAAAACTGAAATAATCCAACTTGATTGAAATATTTTTGGCAGTTCCTTAACAGCCAATTCTAAAAATAGAAAGTTTTATAAACAAATATATCAGTTTTTTCATAAATTATCTGGCTTTCTTTAAAATACTTTTCTCTAAAAAGAATGTGTATAAAACAAACGTAGACGATTATACTATTTTTTTACTTTTTATTTATACTTTTCAATTAATTACTATTTTTAATTATTTTGTATCATTAGCTAATAAAAATTTATATCATCAATGATCAACAGAATATATATTATAGAAAAGAATAATGATATATACTGCTTTTAACCCATAAAAATTTGCCATTCTTTCCTATTTTAATATTCTGATGAATTTTAATTCGTAAGTTAATGATTGTGTAAGCTCATAGCAAGTTCAATGACAATAAAATATCCACAGAAATTCCCCTATTGCATCGTTAAATATTTGAGCTTATCCACTTTAACAAAATATTGCAATAACAATCATTAATATGAATACAGGTCATTATTTTCAGAAGTAAGGAGGTACAAATGAAAAGATTTGAAATTGACAATTTTTTCCATTTCACTGAAACGACCATAAAGCAATTCTATCCTTTCATTCTTTCTGTCATTTATTTTCTCATTGAACCCAAGTAGTCTCTCTGATATGTGTTTTGTTTATCAAAATGGAATAGTCCATTATTTATGAGGTATTGACAGATGTTAAACACTTCTATCTTCTCTTCTCACTAAAACCAAGTAGTGTCTTTTCCCTTCTTTCCATATGATCAAAATTGAATAGTCCATTACTTATGAGGTATTGGGTGGGACAAGCACAATTATAAGAGGAGTAGAGAATAGAATAAGAATATAATATATCTCTTATAGAATAGAATAAGAGTATAATACATATATATGACAGAATAGAATAAGAGAATAATATATATGAATAAATAAAGAGAATAATAATATATTATAAAATATAAGAGAATAATACATATAAAAATAGAATAAGAGAATAATATATATATATTATAAAAATAGAATAAGAAATAATACATATATATGACAGAATAGAATAATAATATACATATATTATAAAATATAAAATAATAATATATATGACAGAATAATAAGAGAATATATATATATATTATAAAATAGAATAAGAATATATATGACAGAATAGAATAAGAGAATAATATATACATATATTATAAAATAGAATAAGAGAATAATACATATATTATGGAATAAAATAAGAGAATAATACATATATATTATGGAATAAAATAAGACAATAATACATATATATTATAGAATGGAATAAGAGAATAATATATGCATAACAGATCAAAACTTAATTCTTAGTCTTTATCCTTTTATATTTTCAGGAAAATTAAAATTTAAAAAAATAGCCATCATGATCATCTGTAGCTTGAATAAGCTAATTTCATTTTTTATCTGAATTTCTGGGATGAGGAGTCATCATTATTTACAATATTTACATGCAGACAATTATCCTTATCTTTGTCGTTATTATCATGTCTTGTCTGTTGTGCCCTCCAGACATCATCAGGTGTATGTCAACCCAGGTAACCTCCAGAGAATTCCAAACTGAACCCTTTATTTAATCTATGAAGATAGACTGTTCTCATTCCACTGCCCATCTTGTCTAGCTCTTATTTTTAGTACTGCTCAACATACACCTGATGAAGTTTGGAAGGCACAACGACCAAAACTTTGTGATAGCAACAACAAAGATGAGGACAATAGTCTGCATATAAATAGTGTGAATAATTTTGGTTTTCTTTGATTTTCATAAGACAAAACTATTGGGTAAATATAAAATTATTAATATCCAAAAATGTATAAATAAAATAAAAAGACTAGCCTTATTCACTTGTAAAAAATTATCTTAAACCAGAGATGTCCAACCCACAGGCCTCACTGTAGCCCACTTAATATTTTCATGCAATCCACTGTACCCTAAAATATTTAGGCATATTTTCATTTACTTTAGTAATGTATGTTGAGAAAATTATTCTCAGATAGTGCTAGTAGGTTCACTTCCCTATTGCACTAAAAGGAGACAGGACAAAGGCCTTTGCTGAGACACACTGGCTGGTGTGTGGGGCAAGAGCTAGAGCTAAATAAAAATTATTTAGCTTACAGTTTTTTAACCCTGGATCATGTGGTGCAGTCCTCAGAATATAATATTAAGCATCACTATGCTGTCAAGCATAAGTTGGAATATAATAAATGAAGAAAGAAGAAAAATGAAAATAGATGAATTAAAGAAGCAACAAAACATTCTCCAAAAATCTGTTGTTAAAACTGATACATATATGAAAGTTATCTATTTAACAGCTGAAAAATTGACTTGGAAGAGCAAGCCACTGATAGATGTTGAATTAATAAAAGAATGTAATTGCTTTTAATGAATATTGTCCTGAGAAAGTGAACAATAAAATGAGTCTCTCCCATCAAACAATTGGTAGAAGAATTGTTGACATAGCTGACAGTATTGTGAGTACATTGCAGACCCAATTATCTAAATGTGTTTATTACAGTTTAACATTGGATGAAAATACTGATCAAAGTGACACTGCACAATTAGCTATTTTTATCAGAAAAATTTATCCAATTTTAAAATAATTGAAGAAATGTTGAACTTATGCCATATGAAGGCTACAACAACCGGCAGAGACATACTAATGTTAATTTATCAATTGAAAAGTTCAATATTGATAGAAATAAAATTTATTCAATTACAAATGATAGTCCTCCTACATTAATTGGTAAAAATAATGGATTTATTACTTCATTCAAAGAATCAGTTGATCATGATATACACAACTTGATTCCTCAACAGCAATTACATGCTCAAAAGTTAAATATGAATCAGTTGATCACAGATATTGTGAAAGTTGTGAATTCTATCAGAACTCAAGGCTTGAACCATCATGAGTTCAAAAAAATACTTGGAAGAAGTTGGCAGTGAGTATGAAGATGTTATTTATTTCTCAAAAGTCAGATGTCTCACTAAAACATCAACTTCAGAAAGATTTTGGTTATTGTTACATGAAATAAAAGAGTTCATGTAAAGCAAGAAACAAAATATAGATTTTTTAGAAGACAAAGAATGTTTTTTAGAAGACAAAGAATCTTTCCTCCTGAGATATCACTGAAACATTCTCTAAACTTAATTTGCATTTACAAGAAAAAGACCAATTATGTTACTCAATGTTTGAGTGAATAATAGGTTTTACTAAGAAGTTAGAATTTTTAATAACACAATCGAAAGCCAGTGAAATTGTGCGATTTCAGAGTTTATTAAAAAGAAAAGAAGAATTTTCTGGGAACTTGGAAAAATATAGTAAATTATGAAGTTTTGTTAAAAGATTTTACAACCATATTTTCTGACCTCAGAAAAATAGAAACTGAATTAATATTGTTTAGTGATCCATTTTCATTTAATTATGTGGAAGAACCAACCAAATACCAACTAGAAGTCATTGAGTTTCAAAGCAGGGAATCTTTGAAAGCTAATCATAGAGAACATTCTCTTCTTGGATTTTATAAAGAGGTTCATTCTTTCAATGAATTTGATGAAATTGTGAATTTATCTAGAAAACTGTTATATTTGTTGGTGTTATAGTGGAACACACCTATTTTATTGTTAATACTCTCCCACCTATAATAAGTAGGAGTAGTAGCAGTCAAGTTGCTCAGTGAGTTGTTCAGTTAGTCAATGCCGGACGACCGTTAGTTGGATATTAAAGTATCAGCAACCACCACTAGATTTCTCTGTGTCATTACCTATTATATCAAGTTCCTAACGTTTTGTACATCGAACCTATTTTAGGACCGACTTAGTACAAATACAAGACTACACTGTGAAACCACTCTACAACAGTTGGCTAATATATAGTGCTGTGAACAATTCTTTTTGTGGATGAAAAACATCAAAACTGCTGAAAGAAATAGGTTGATTGGTTCACATTTAACTAACATTCTCAGAATAAAGACTAGTACCATAAAAGCATATATTGACAGTATTGACAATGTCAAAAATCATATTGAATTTATTTTATTTTGTGTATGTATAATTTACTGTCAATGATACAGTAATTTTTGTAATTATATATATTTGTTATTAAAATCTGATATACAAAATCTTTTGAACTTTTTAAAAGCATATTTATATAAAGTACTTTTGTGGCCCGGTGAATATACCTAAATTTTTAATTTGGCTCACTAGGAATAAAGTTGGACAATGTACACAAAATAGTTTTTGTGGGGTTATTGCTTAACATAAAGTGTAGTATTTTTACTATATTTCAAGAAGTTTTCAAATTATGTGGTTTTCCTGATCAATGTTTCTTGTCACACCTGTTTGGTTTTAGAATTTTTCATTATTGATCAGCTAGTGATAATATTGATTTTTTAAAAAATAATCTTGAATGTGTATGAATTTTTAACAAAAATATAGATATTAATAACCTTGTTATGATGGGCCTTGTTTGACTACTGTTTCTGCTTAGTAAAATATAACATGTATACATCATAACAACAAAATGAAATTTTTATACATATATAGAAGGATTTATTATCAGAAGGATTTGGTTGCACTAGTTTGGTAGATATATGATAGTTCTTGCAATCTTAGTAAATGTTTCAGTTTTCGTGTTTGTCTTGGTGAATAAATAAATTATTTGCAAGTGATAAGTCATATTAAAAGGTCATATTAAACAAGTGAGAAAGTGATATTTGTGCAAAACTTATCTGTGGTCTTCATTCCTGGAACAACTCAAATCCACATGCTCTCTTGGTGAGAGGTCAATGAAAAGAGAAAGACTCAAAATTTCCTGCTATTTCTTTTTTACTATGGAATCATGGGAAATTCATTTGTTTTTTTTATTTCTTGTGATCATGAGATGACTACAATCTTAAGTGTTGTCTTTCTATAGAATTTACTTGTAAGAACTATGTAAAATTAAAATTGTAGTTACCAGTTAATAAAGATGATCTTACAATTTTTCATAACTCTACAAATACTCATTAGCCATTAAATTTATAAACAATAGAAGGGATTTTAGTTATTATCAGTTGTTTCAAATTATTTGGCTTTTTTTTTGTTTTTGGCATAAGATGAATTCAAAGCAAGAAAGCCTTTCTTTTGTTTTCTGAATAAGTTTTTGTAAATAATGAGCCATAGTAAATTTCCCTCTTAAAGGAACATGTTCGATCTTAGAAAATAAAAGCATCTTATTAATCCTTTTTTCCAAAGGAGTCAGAAAAAATATAGTGACTTAATATTTTGTCAGAATCGAGAAAAAGGAAAATAAGAAGAAAAACAAAAAATAGAAATCACTTTGAATACAAGCTGTACATTGTACATATATGAAGGATACAAGGTTATCAGTTATGGATAAATGTTTTATCTTACAGCAAAAGTTGTTGGTATATTTGATTTGGTTTGGGTGTATATTGGTCTGTGTAATGATTAAGAGAAAATGCACAGTGTTGATATATAGAAAATAAATCTTTATATAACACAATATAATAATAGAGAAGGATAAGGTGAAAATTAAAGTTGAAGAGTAAAAGACCCGGGGCATAAGTGAGAGAGAAAGAGTCTGGGAGGATGTAAATATATATATGTGTATGTTATGTACATAGATATATATTCAAATGTAGTAGTTGCCACTTGACCATGTGGTGAAGGAAGGTATGCTTGTTTTCACTGTAGCAAGTAATGGTTCAGCCATATAAGGTACTCATACAAATGTTATATTTCATCTCTGGATACGTTACAATAACTGCAACATCGGAAAATGGGCAAAATTAATTTATTGACACTGATTTTAGTTGATTTTCCATCTGTTTATATACACATCTATAGATTCAGTTCAGAAAGGGAACTCTGTTTCTCATTGGCTCACTACCTATATCCTGATTGTGAAAGCTTTCTAATTGCTTGATTGGTCAAACTATGGCTTTGTTTGCTTGGCGATTTTTATTACCCATATTTTTTAGCGATGTGAAATTTTGAACTTCTTGATGCTTATTTCTCTATTACCACACATTAGTATATCATGTTTTAAACATTTTCCCCTCTTCTTATTTTGAGCAGAACCTATTCAAAAACTGTAGCTGCTCATTTTTCTGAAGATTAACATATGCTGCTTTTTTTCACTAATCAATAAATAAGTAAAAACTACTTTTTATCAAATATTTATTCTAATATACCTTTATAGATTAAGAATATAGTAACTAGGTCTGCAAATTGGAGGAGAGAGTTATCAATGAAAATGTTCTGACTTTGAATCTGCGATTATATCCCTTTAATGCTCACTCTGTTTTTTATTTTTAAATGTACTTTATATCATATAAAATTTGATGAGGCTCAAGCAAATTTTTATTCCGAAAATGCAGCCCAGAGGAAAAAAAAAGTTGGGAACCACTGCCATAGAGAATAAAAGTGTTGGTTAAACAAATCAAGTTCCTCAATGTTTGTAACTTCAATCCATGAATCAGGTCGGGTAAAAGTATAATTGTGTAACATCAAAATTCATTATTAGTTATTTTTTTCTTACTAAAACAGACAAAGATGATATTATAGTTACTTTACAAGTATAAAAGAAAAATTAGTCTGTTTCTAAGGAAATATAAGTCAGCATGAAAAATATCATGGCGTTTCCAGAATTTTTTGTGTTTCAGATAGATAAGTATGCATATATAAACATGGGTATAAAATGTCATTTATATGACATTTGTAAATTGATATTCAAGCTTAATGTTTCTTTATCTATTTTTTTACAATTTTCTTCTTTCAAAACAGATCAACAAAAGTAGCCATAAATTCTAAGTTTTCTTTTATTTCAACCATTAAGTTATGATAATGATGTTCATTTACTTTTACAGTGTCATGATTAAGATTCAAGTAATCATTGCTTACATTGTAAGTTTGTAAACACAGGTTTGCTTAAATGCCAAATGTGAGAGATTAAACTTTACACTTGGTTTATATTTTAATATATTGTGTCTGCTACAGAGCAACAGTTTGTAAGCCAGCTGTGTTGACCTTTTGTTAGATCCTCACTGGGTGCCCTACAATTGAGATGAGTGTAGGATTAATGAAGTGAGTATGATTACCAATATAATAATCTCATTAAATTACAGAAAAAAAAGACATTACTATTGGACCTTTTATATAACAATGTCATGTGTACCCTTTTGTTATGACAAATTTGTAAGATGAATAAAATCTTACATTTTAAAGCTCTTATGAGCATACTTCAATAAATCCACAACCTGACATGTAGTTATTAGCTGAATTTTTATCTGAAATTTTCACTGTATTATGTTATGTCTTATACACAGGACCCTACTTAAAATCATAGACCAATTATTATTAACTTAACTAGAAGTAATCTAGTTAGGTTAATAATTATTATTAACCTTATTTCAGTAATCCTCTAATAATTAACAACAATAAATAATATTTACTAAATCTATGTAATTAATATTCACCATTGAATTATAAGGGGGTACTGAAAAGCCTGACTCATTTCCCAAAATCAGTATTTTAGTGTTTGGTTATTGAAGTACTAATTTTGGAAAGTGGGAATTTTTCACCATTCACTTATAAATAAATGTACAAGGAAAGATAGTATGTTAAAAAATAAATATTTGTTGTGCAAAATGAATGCTTTTTTTTTACATTAACTTACAAACTAATTGATATATCTATGTAAGTAGTTTGGTGTATATTTTAGTGTGGTATACACAGAAAACCTTGTCAGGTTAAAGACCATAACAGTAGAAGTTTTATAGCACATAGTGGAATTAGTTATTGAAATTAGTATTTACCTATAACCACTTATTCTGTAGAAATCTCTTTTCCCACTTTTGTCACCAAACACATTTTCATATACAAATCTTCAAGATGTGCTACACTCTAAAACAACATGAGGTTATCTTGTACTTTATAAGTATATAGGTCTTCATGAGGCTCTGGTAGTCATATTGGATGAAGAGAATCATGCATCAATAATCAAAGATGATAGCACTGTAGTAAATACATTGGTCACAGCATGGTTGTGGTAGTAATGTTAGTTTTAGAACATAGCCATAATCAAAGATGACATTTATCAGAACCAGTCTGTTAAATTTTCATTGTAACCTTATGTATGTGTTCAAAAAATTTGACTTTTGTTCCTACCTTGTGAAAAGACAAATGGCCAGAGAAGAAATTATGAATATTAAGATGACCTAACAAATTCAGTCATTATGTTAAGTTAGACAATCAAGGACTGGTAGTCAATCTAATGCGGTTCTTCTTATCTTGTTCAGCTGAGGAGGTGGAGAAAAACAGATTTTGACAAAGACAAGAGAAAAATCAATATGTCTGGGTATGTTAGATGATGTTATATTTCAGTTTATGGTATAAAATTTGCTTCAGCAATAATTTTTGTTCTTTTTTGATATTTTTTACCATTTTATTTTGGCTGATTTTTATTTGCTGGTCTTATATTTCAGATGTGTGTTTTCTAAAAAAAATTCAATCAATATCATTGGTGTCTTTAAGAATGTAGAAAATAAATACAAAAACTATGGTCTGACTTTCAAAACAAATAAAAGAAACAAATTTGAAAAACTGTCCAATTAGGGTTATTTTTCTCCTTGTTTTCAGCATTGATTTTGGCAACACAGTTATAAATATGAACATTCTTTCACACCATGAAAATAGATGACTTCTTTTATATTTAAAAAAAAAAAAAGATCTGTTCACTGATTTTCCCTTCTCTCTGAAAAATTATTCATCTACCTTATTTTATTTGTTAATACTTTATATTTGTTTCCATGACATGTAAAACTAAACAAAACAAAATACAGTTTTGAAAAGTATAATCTAGAATATAAAACCAAGTAAAATTATATTTTATTGATTATTCCAAAATTATCAATGATGTTGCCAGAGACATTATGAAAAATATAACAAAGATTTTGGAAAATGTTCTGTGTTTTTATTTGAAATTTAAATGACAACTGAATAAACATATATCTTCAATTTTTTTTCTTCAGTTAAATAAACAAAATGACAAAGTGACTGGAACACTTCCTCAATGTTCATGTTATATTTCACAAATTTTGTATCTATCTATCTGTCTGGTATCTCTTCCATGACAACTTGATGACAGCCTAGACATTTAATGAGATTGTTTTTCCTTTCATTTATTTAATATTTCTGTTTAGAAAAGCCATGAAGTGCTTATAAGCCCCACTGTTGCAAAATAATGATCTATTTATTGATCTTAGTTGACATTAAAACTAACAAACCTAGAACATATACACTTTTGAAACTGACACATAACATAAATCTTTCATATAAAACTGTGTCTGATCTAATTTCTTGTTTAAATGTTTAGTGACTGTTTAATTAATATTCATGTTTTAAATGTTTAATGAATGTTTAAAGGTTTTAACTGCTAATAATATTATTTTTTATTGAAATAAATGTATCCTTTTATTATTACTCATTTAAAAGTCACAGAAAGTAGCTCATAAGCTCAACTATTTATCAAATTATCAAAAATTCTATTATAAGTATAAGCAAATAAACAAACAAGGGGAGATTACTCTGTAATTAGTCAAACTCCAATTGTATTTAAGATTGAAAGTTAGCTTTACGTGTAATTCTACTAATTCCTAATTGGTAGAAATTTTATGTTAAATGATTTTTTAACATGACATTACAATTTATAAAAATTGCTTTTTGTAATAAAGTGTGAAAATTTTCATAATGGAAGGGAAAAAATAAATAAAAAAATAATGAATTTTGTATAAAATAGTGATATCTCTGAAATAAAGGTACATTTATTTTGTAAAAAATATTTCTTTATAAAAATATATAATAAAACTATTTTTCTAACAAAATAAATGCATCATTATTTCATGAACATCATTATTTTTTGCAGTAATTAGTAACCTTTTTATTTTTTTCCTTTTTAATGTTGATATTTTCTTTTTAGCTTTTGTAATAAATGCACAAACAAAAAATTAGGATTAAAATTATTGGAGTTAGCACAAATGGATATGCAACAACACTACTATTAAACTGCAAATCATTCTATTTCAATTTAGAACATTTTAACAATATTTTCCAAGCAAAAAAGGCTACAATGTGCAGTGTTTGCTTTGTTACCAAACAGACACCTACAAACAGAAACCAGATCATTACAATATAAATATTAAATGCTATTTTGTTGAATACAAAATTTATCGTACATATTTTTAAATGGAGTATTAAGTTAAAATTTAGAAAATTTACTTTATAACTGAGCCAGCAAAAAAAATTATTTTCTTGAAATATGTTTACAGTCTGTATATTAACCACATCTGAGTTTTGACTTGATCCACAAACAATAGTGTAACTAGTGGGTGGTCTGCCCCAGGCAATACTTTTATAGGGACAGCAATTTTGGGTCTGCTATATAAGCCTGTATAGGCTGTATTGAAATAAAATCATTTTAATATCAGGACACTACTCACAGTTGAAGGAACTTTTTGATTTTGAGTAACTTAAGCTATTGCATATTTATTTAAGCAATTGTTATCTTGACCAAATGATAAACACTATCTAGCGATGTATTCAGGGATGGCATTGCTTCAATTAGTGATCATATGAGAACTGGTGTTTCAACATGATATGGCCATAAGCTGAATTTAAAAAAAAAAACACTAATTAATATTTTTTGACACTTAACAGGCAAAGTAGTGAAAATGTTAACATTTTTTCGGGCTAAAAATTTTTTAGAAATCTGTAATGAACTGATTGTATATACTAAAGGAAAATCAATTATTAAAGAGTGATGTTTCTCAAAATATACAAAGAATTATTGTCTCTGTTTACTGAGAATCATGCCTTACACCTTAGGAACTCTAGTTATGGATAACTTTCATTTTGTCATATTTTTTATAAAAATATTTTTCTTGAAAAAGTATTTGTAAATTGAATAAGAGAAGCATGTATTCTCTTAAATATTATTAACTATTCAAAATTTTTATACATTTCTGCAATCAGTATCAGAAAGTGGTTGACTAAATTAAATGTTGCAGAAGAGTCATTGCCTAACAGCAAAATTTATGAAATAAGATGAATTCTATTTACACTATTTACATTGTTTGGACTGTTGGTCCTCATTTTTATTGTCATATTCACAACATTTTTACTGTTGTATGCTCCTGCCTTCTTCAGAAATTTCAAACCAAACCATTTATTTAGTCCACTAGGGTAGATTGTTCTAGTTCCATGTACCATGCCTTTTTTGGATATCTCAGTTATTTCCCTTTAGTAATCTACCCCAGTGGATTGAATAAAGTGTTCAGTTTGAAATTCCAATGAATATCACCTAAAAAAGGCCGGAGTATATAACAGACAAAATGTTGTGAATATGACAATAAAGATGAGGGGAACAGTCCAAACAATGTCAATAGTTACAATACCTCATCTCAGAAATATAGACAGATGTAAGAAGAGTTCATTATTATATTAAGAAAATACAATGATATTCCAAAAGTTGTGGGAAAAATGCATATTATTGTGTAAGACCTCCTTTAACCTGGCAAACTGCTGCAACTCAATGTAGCATCAATTTCCCTAATCGTTAGAAACCTCTGGAGAGATGTTGAGCCATGCTGCCTCAATATCTGTTCAAAAGCCTTCTAATATTTAGAGGTGCAGGATTCCACAGGTGAATAGACCTCTCTACCATGTCACATAAACACAGAATTTAGCTCATATTGGGCAAATATGGTAGCCTCATGATTAATCAGAAACCTCTAGAATATTCCTCAGAACAATTCTGAAAAATTTGGGGCTTGATAACGTGATTCATCAATGGCTGGTTGCTTTGTTTCTGAGTATACCCATTGACTTGAATGGCGAGCTAATCCCTGTTGCATACTTCTGCTCAGGACATTTGTGTTTCTTCAACACCCATGGCTACATCTGACAGTAAGACCTTTGATAGTGAGATTGGAGGTTTTGAAGAGTGTGGAACCACCTCTTAATTGCTGTTGTTCCCAGGTCCACCCTGACTCAGGGTGGTAGCACTTTTTAGGATCCCAGTTATTAGCAAATAGTGAAACCTGAAACAAAAAAAAACACTATGGAAATATAAAGATACATTTTTATAGTAAAAATACCAGCAATATATTTTTATAATAAAAACACCAATAATACCCATTTATAACAAAATGACCCACAATACATTTTTATAGTAAAAGGACCAACAATACATTTTATCTGTATTTGAAGGCATGCAATTGCATTCAAAATATATTTAGATGAAGCCATAAAATTGTATTCAAAATATTTAGATTTCAGCATTAAATAACCTATAGAGGTTGATATACCACAAAACAAAATCAACCCCCACGTTGCCAACATGGTTTATACTGCATGCAATGGGATCCCAGCCATCGTCCTAAAGAAATGCTGGCTCCAGTTCTCTCCAAATTCTACAACTATTACCTTGTTGTTTGTTGGAAGTCCTCCTCTGTAGTTCCTGTTTTTAAGAACTCTGGAGAACCTTTTGACCCCTCTAACTATCGCCCTTTTAGTCTCCTACCACTTTTCAGCAAAATATTCAAGTCTTTAATCAATGCTAATGTGGTGAAGCATCTTACCTCCTCATAACTTGCAATCTGACAAAAATATGGCTTCTGTTTTACCTGATCTACCACTGATGTGATAACGGCCATCACTGAATATGTATATCAAGCTTTTGATAATAACAACGAAGCTCGAGTTGTGGCTCTCAATATCTCAAAGGTGTTTGGCAGGGTTTGGCACACTGATCTTCTATGTAAACTCCAGGGCTACAGTATTACTAGACATATGTTTGATTTAATCCAATTGCTACTATCAAATCATGAAATGAAGGTCGTTTTGAATGGGCTCACTTCCAGATCTTTTCACATGAACCTTGGTGTCCCCTCAAGTTCTACACTGTTTCTGATTTTCATCAATAATCTCCCTGATGTCATCAATTCCCAAGTAGGCATTTATGTTGATGACACTACCATTTACTCCTGTCTTAATAGCAAATCTGTCAGCCTGGCTGCTGCTCTTGAAAAGAACCTCCAATTGGTGGTGCAGGAAATGGCTCATAAATTTTTATCCATCCAAAAATAAACTGCTCTCATTTAATCATGATAGATAAAATTTACTGCGCCTTCTTGTTCTCATGTTTTCAACTGACTTGAAGTGGAGCAACTACACCAAATCCATAGTTGTATCTACTGCAAGGAATGTTGGGTCACTGTGCTGTGTCTGAAGATTTTTCTTGTCAGAATTCATCTTGCATAGTTACAAATCTACCATTCATCCTTGTATTGAATACTGTTGCCATATCTGGTTAGGTTCTCCTGCTACTCATTTTAAGGTTCTTGACAAAATCCAAAGAAGGATCTGCAATGTAATCAACCCTGACTTGCCGTCTTGCCTTCAGTCACTTTCTCACCAATGTGACATTGTTTCCCCCCTGTCTTTTCTACAAATATTTTCATGGCTACTGCTCTGACAAGCTTTTGTTCCTGGTGCCTAGACGACATGTGTTTAAGTGTGCTACTAGATTGGCACCCTTTTATTGTTGAATTAGGTAAATGTAACTGCCAATTCTACTCCAACAGTTTCTTTTCTTGCACTTCCTGCCTGTGGAACTCCTTTCTGTTTCCTTGTTTCCCTGATAAATGCAATCTTCAAAAATTTAAATGCAATGTCAATCGCCATCTTCTATCTTTTTGAATCCCATTCAGCTTTTATTCTTTCCTCAGTTCCTTCTATATTCTCTACCCAATATTTTCTTCCTCTTTCACTCTCTGTAACCCCCTTTTGTACTAGTGGCATTCCCACCTTGCTTGGGGTGAAAGGATTAAAAAAAAATTGATGCTGAGTGGACCTTAGTTACAGTTTTTGAGAGAGAACATCTAAACTGGTATGATCAGTAGTTGAACAAAGCCATCATGCTCAAATTATCAACCATGATGACTTGTGACCTCTTGCTAACCTAACCATTGACAACGTCTGATCCACCATGCTTGGGTCAACCTGTAGCATGATTTTCAAACACTTCTTGACAGTGCTGCATGCTGGGATCATCTCCCCAGGCCAATATTAAAAAGTTACTAGACAAATCAGCCATAAAATTTGAGCCCAGGTCTCCTGGTTGGAAGGTTAATGTTTTATTCACTTCACCTCATGCCTAATGACTTATCCTGCTGGTATAAAACATTGTTGTTGGTGTAGATGAAGTCTTTGCAAATGGTCATATTGGCTAACAGCCATATCATGTTAAAACATAAGTTCTCATATGATCACCAAAGTTAAGCAATGTCGCCTGATCAGTACCTAGACAGGTAACCACTTGGGAATACCAGGTGCTGTAAGCTTGGATGTGTGGCTGATTTAATGGATAATGGTTTGGAATTGGAAACTGGAAAGCCGAGTTCCAATTCCAGCAAAGTTTGTTATATTCACTTATGTGCAAATACTCTTGGGAAAGGTATGAATCCACCTCTTCTCTCTCCAGATATGAGTTAATTAGTAGGACTTATATCAGTAAATCATTATTATTTCCAAAAGATTTTTACAATCTAAAAATATTTTTTGGCTTTAAATAAAAAGGTTGATAAGCCATAAAAAACAAATCAGTTACAATCACAATCATAAATGGTCATGTAACAGTGAAATGTAGCAGCTACTGATCAATAACATGTTTAATCAAACCAGCAGATACAACCCATATCACATTCCCCACCATCACCCTCTGCAGTGTCTGATTGACAACTGGAGTCCATGACTTCATGGTATCTGGAATAATCTATCATCATTGGCATACATGAAGACCATGAATAGGTGCAAAATGTAGCAGTCACTGGTCAATACCATGTTTAATCAGACCAGCAGATTGAAACCATACTAATACCATTATAAAACTACCATCATCTTGCACAGTGCCTGGTTAACAACTGAGGCCCATGGCCTCATGGGATCTGCACTATGACCAAATCTTATTGTTAGTCCAAAACAACAGGTACTGAAAGTCATTGGATCACATTACATGTTATCGGTTCTCCAAAGTTCAATTAATCACATCACTAGCACAAATGAGGCCTTTTATCTGGTGTTGTGATGTTAACAGGTGCATCTTGGTTGGCCTTCTGCTTCCATATTGTTATATCTGCTGCTAGGATAGTTGGTTCACAGTGCCATACTAAACAATTTTTCTTGCCAGAATCTGTCTTACATATTTATAAGTCATTCTTGCTTTGAATATTGCTGCTAATTCTGGTCTGGTGCCCCTGCTATATATTTAAAGATTCTTGATAAAATCCAAAGAATTTGCAATGTTATTGGTCCTGACCTGGTATTTCAGCTTCAGTCACTTTCCTACCGCTGTAACATACCTTCCCTGTGACTTTCTATAAATACTTTGATGGTAATTGTGCTGCTGAACTTTTCTCTATGATAGCTAGACTTTATGAATTTAAGTGCAGTACTAGAATGATAACAAAGTCTCATCCTTTTAATGTTGAAATTGCTAGATGTAAGCATAAGTTCTATGCTAACAGTTTCTTCTATCACACTTCTTGCTTGTGGAACTCTCTTCCAACTTCTTGCTTCCCAACTGGCTTTAGTCTTCAAGGGTTTAAGTGCGGTGTCAAATGTTATCCTCTGTCTTCTTGTTTCCTGTTCTTTTTTTATTCTCTCTAATTGATAATGTTTTTTTTCCTCATATTCCCTAGCACTTGGTAGCCCCTTTTGTCGTGGTGGCTTTGTTACCTTGCTTGAGTTGAAATGATAAAAAACAAAATATCCCATAGAAGCTAAATAATGCTGAACTGACCTGCTGGAGATGTATTTGGTACCACCTGTATTGAATATGAATGTGATTTTGTGATTTGGGCCAGTGTTGCTTAACTATTACTGCAGACAATTCTAGCCAGATACTTCTAGTCACGATTATGTTTTTATCTTTGAACGTAGTTGGTTTAAATTAATTCATTGTCCTTGTTATACAATTAGTAAAACACCTCAATTTGGCATCAAATATCTCTCCAAAAACTGTTATGTTTTACAGTATATGTGTGTGTGTGTGTGTGTGTATGTATATATATATATATATATATATATATATATATATATATATATATATGTATGTATGTATGTATCTGCTTGAAAATGCTGAATAATGATTTTGAAAACTTTTGTACTTATGAATAAATATGAAATGCTAATAAAATATTTCTAAGTGTGTAAGTGTAAAAGAACAGCAGTGATATTTAGATTAATCAATTAACATAGCCAGAATACGCAGGATATATAATGAGTCTGATTAGGAGGAGGAGAAACAACACATGAACATTGAGCAGTAACATGAAAGACTTAGGACTTCCCAACAATGGTGTCACTGATAGAAAACACTTTATCATTAGAGAATCTTGATTTTGTGGATGCATGGATAAGAGTGTTCGTGCCTAAGCAAGGACTAAGAAATTAAGAGACAGCCAAGAAATGAGAGGAGAAAATGTGGTGCAAGAAAAATAAGAGACACTCCCAGAGAAAGCAAATTTTTAAATGCAAAAAAAAACCCAGAAAACAGTGTAATAAGAAAAAATTGGACCAGTTCCAGATGAAAGGAATCACAGACTTGTTTTGATGAAACAGATACTCCTCTAGTAAGTCATGCTACACATTCTATATTGGGGAGGATATTTGTATTAACTTTTCTAACAATAATAAAAAATAACCTAATAACTTGCATCTATGCCTTTTCTTTAACCTATACACTCCAACAGTGGAGTGTATATTTACTCTATATAACTTTTGGAATATTCCTTGCTCTATTACTACAAATTTCCTTTATTTTTTCATGAGTTTATTAGGCTTTTGTTTAATAAAAAGTGCATGGCCAATATTTTACTAGAAAAATAAATTGATTAAAGTAAATTAGAATTTTTAGAAAAGAATTAAAAATGGTTTACAACAAAAATATACATGTGGTTTACAAGAAAAATTAATTAATTGGAAACAGTTTGTTGCAAATATAGAAAAATAATTATTTATAATAAAAAATGATTTTTTATGAAAATTTTATAGAAATATTTTCTATTAAAATAATTTGCAAGGATTAATATATTTCAAATGATTTACATGTTTGTTTTTTTTTATATTTTATAAAAAAAATAATTTTCCAATTTTAGGGAATTTCATTATTTATATTGTTGTTTACCCAATACAAGGCTCTATATCCACTCATGGTAGTGATTTTCCAAGCGTAGCTTAGATGTGGCACAAGGCCAGAAGTATGGGGCACCCAGTGATGATCAAACTCACTATTTAGAACAATTATGACTGAGTAGTGAGTTCGATCCTCACTGGGTGCCCCATACTTTCGGCCTTATGCCACGTCAAGGCTACGCTTAGAAAATCAATAGCCACTCATGATAGAGAGTCACTGAATGTGGTTGTTGTAAGAACATAAGAGGGGAAAAGTAAGAAATTCATTTTATGAGGATATGTAGGATAGATAATTGTTGACACTAGATTTGAGGAGATTAAGATCATAATGAAAACATCCTCTCAGGAATCTGTTCCACAAAGTAACAGTTCTCAGGAAGAAGATGTCTGAGTGAAACTTCCTTCTTAGAAAGGAAATATGAAGGAAATGAAGATATCAACCCTGTGGCATAATGGATCCTAGTTGTGAAGGTTTGAACTAGGAACTAAGGAATTTAGCTCATATGAACATTTGCCATGAAAATGGCAATAGAGTCTACTCTATTGCAACATTTTGTCTGTGAGAAAAGGGGCTGTAGGATGGAAAATAATTTATTATTCACAAGGCTGCATAAATGCTTTTGAACATTGTCATAGCTGGAAAGTGAGGATTGAGCAGATCAGTTCAGAAATGGCAACTCAATTTTAATATTCTTAAAAAGAAAGCCTTGGGAGACACCTGCATTCACCTCTTGAGCTTCAGAGGTTTGGCAACCTTAACAACAATCTTCATGAACCTACCTGATAAGAAGGACTTGATTATTGAGAAGGCTCTTCCAGTGATGCTATAGCTTGACAGTTTGTATAGCAACCTCCATGCTTTTCTTTATCAAAGAATTACAGCAGCAATATTATTAACTCATTTAAAAGGTCTATGCAGAGCTGGTGTATACTTCTCTCTAACTAGGGGGACCCAAGTTTGATTGGGGGCTCCAGGAAGTGTTTTGTGACCCTTGCTATCATTTCAACATTTGCTTTTTTTCTATCTACATTTTATATACATTACAAATTAAACTAAGCACAACTGACTATTAAAACATTTTGGCATCATTCTGGGGTCTTTTTTTTTCTTGTCCAAATCTATGAATACATTTGCTCATGCTAAGTTTAAAAAAACATTGAATAAAATTGACTATTTTTTATCTATAATGTTGAATGTGTTAAAATTATTAAACTTTTTAAGAGGAAAAATCTCAAGTTGACGTTAAAAATTGCCACAAAACATTGATTTATTTAAAATGAAATGATCTATTATGACATGTCTCTAATTTGCATTTAGATATATTGTATTTATTTTCAATTTTTCTAGTTGAATTGTTCACCTTTATTGCATATGATCCATTATTGTACATGATTAGGTTACAATAAAATTTGTATTTTTCTGAATACTACCTTATGAAAATTGAAATGTAGAATGGGGGCCCCATATCATAGATGATGGGTATCATCAATTCAGGGCGTGTATCATAGATTGGGTGGGGGGCACAAAACTCTTGCACCAGCCTTGGGTCTATGTACAGAGTTAATATCCCAACTAAAGTTATTTGTTTTAAGTTGAAACATAATTTAAGTAGAAATTACATGGATAGTACAGAAATTCTTTGCTCTTTTTGAAATGCAACTAATTATTCAAGGGCAATTTTTCCTCAAATACTGGTAGTGTAACAGATGTTGGCATGAAAAGTGAACTTGACAAGTCAAGTTCAATTTTCATCCAAGTTTGTTTTGTACAATTAGTCCTAATGCCCTTTGGGAAAGGCAAAAAATCATCTCTTCATTCCTCAGCTATGGGTTAAATAGCATCCTAGTTTGTTGTGTTTGCTTAGCACTAATGACCTCATGTATTCATCTCTAGCCTTGGGTTGCAGCCAGTTTTGGAGAAGGAAAACTCTGAATTCAAAACTGTAGAGAAGGCAATGAAAAATCACTCCACTGTCTTTTCTAAGACATCCTAATAATTTACAGATAATAAATATAAGGAATTTGCAGATAGCCATGATCTGATCCTTTAAGTCCTGAAAAGATAGGACTTTAAAAAAATTCCTGAAAGATTTAATCTGCTTTTAATATTACAAGATTATGATGTTTTTTTCTTATTATGAGATATTTTATGATAAAAAAAGAAATTTTATAAAATCTCAAGTAATTTTGAGAGGTTAGCAGTGTTGATAGCAAAAGATATATCAATATAAATCAGGTCTCAAGAAATGTTTAAGACATTTAATATATTCAATCATCCTTCATTAATAGTAAAAATGTTCAGATAATTGAGTAAGCATTTGTGTTAGCAATGTTTCTCTTGTTAGCTATTTACACAGAAAATCTGTTCAATTTTGATTTTGGAAACACTTGTGAAAATCTTTGTTAACAAAATCAAAGCTTGTAATTCTGACTCACTTTAATCAGTAAATTCAAATATATAAACCTGACACAACCAAAATCAGTGTTTATAATTATATTAATAAACTAGCAGTAGAGCCCAGCATTACCCGGGAATGTAACAGTAAGAGATAGATCAAGTATCGACCATAAAAAATAAAATTGACAAATATTATTGTTTATGGTTGACAGACACACATGTCTTAATTAGTTTTTTTTTGTTTTTGTTAATGAATTGGTCAAACCCAAACTCAAACAAAAACATTGTTTTCAATTGTTATGAGTCTACCGATTGAATAGAATTTTATTATAAACAATTGTCTTGGAAATGGAATTTTTAAAGCATTCTGAATGTAAAAATAAAGAAAAAAGTGTGCAAGACAATAAGAAAGTGAAGAAAAAAAAGAAAGTGCAAAAAAAAAGTGAAGTTTTGTTGAAATCAGTTGAAAAGTGTAAGAAATCCGATCCCATATATAAATGAACACACACACATAAACAACCTGGGTTTTATAAGTATAACTCGATATGAGTTGTCCCCCTTTCATTCTGGCAACAGCGATCCCTCTTAATTGTGTTTTCAAATTGATTTCGTGCAAAAACAGTTGTTTTTCCAATTTTTGGCGCTGTCAGAACCACCACAAGGTAAATTTACGTAGTCCTTTGAAGTTTTATTGAAATCGGTTGAAAAATGTAGGAAATCCGATCCAATATATAAACGAACAGACACACACACACAACCTGGGTTTTATAATAAGTATGATGTTTGCTGTATAATGTGACATCTGATAAATGGTAAATATTACAGAACAGATATATATCAATTCACATAACAACAATCTAATGTTATTTCCACTCCTAATACTGAAGTTACTGTATATACTTGCATATCATGCATCCTTTGAAGACCTAATTTTGAAGCTAATTTGACTCCAGTAAATGGATATATAGTTTCGTCAATGGTGTAGCCAGGGCCAACAATACATACACTAATTTTATATCTCATGTATGATGTAACCCCCTTAAAATTAGTTTCAAAATTAGGTCTTCAAAAGTTGCATAATATGCAAGTATATATGGTAATTCAGACTTGAGGAGGTACTGTGCCTCGAAAGAATATCACACTCAACCTCAAGTGGAACTTGTATATACAATCCATTGCTAAAAGATGCAGGTAAAATGATCAGCACCTTGTACTGCTCCAGTAAGTACTTGGCTCCTTATACTATCCTCTATTTTTATAACAGCCAGATCAGGCCAAAAATGGATTACTATTGCCATATTTAATTGGGTGCTGCCCAGTCCACACTTTCCAGTCTTGACAGAATTCAAAAGCATCTCTGAGTCCTTGTCGGAGAAGAATTATTTTCCACCCTCCAGCCTCTCTCTCACAGGCAGGATGTGGCAAGTTTCTCACTGCTCTATTGCCACTTTAATAGAAAGTGCTTGGATGAACTACATTCCTTGGTTCTGCCAGGTCTAACGTTCATGGCCAGAACCCACCATGCCTCTTACATATTAGCAAACCACCCACATTCCTTCAATATTCAATCAGCGAGAAGTAAGTTCCACTTAAACAGCTTCTTTCCACGAAACAATGCTCTGTGGAACAGATGTCCAAGAGGATGTTTCCTCGATCACTACAATCTTAACCTGTTCAAGTCTAGAGTTAATCATTATCTTCCACTCCTATCCATATAAATTACCACTTAATATAACCATCTACCTTGAGTGACCCCAGGCCTTGTACAAGATAAACCTTACTGAAAAAAAAAACATATCTGCTCTGCTGTCTGACTGGTGTACAAAGTCTGTTAAAAAAATTATTCATTTAATAATAACAAATAAACAATCAAGAGCAATGACACTCTAGTCCCCTTCAAAGTCTGAAAAGCTCTCTTTTGGGATCACCATCTGCTTGTGTCACATTTTCCTTAACTTCCTCCATGGTGTCTCAATGGCATTTTTGATTTTGGAAAAAAAACAGAAGTCACAGAAAGCTAAACCCAGACTGGGGCTGACAGATGTGATATTTTGTCAAAAAAATAAAAATAAAGCTGAGATGAGAAGAATCCATTCACTTTGTGAATACAAAATCACTCAGTACATAAGATTATTCATTAGAGTCTCATTGCTGAGTAACCCGACAGTGGAGTGGTTATTCACAGATGTGCAGTAAGGACCCTTTCAATTGTAACATCAACAATGGACAACAAATTTTCAAGATATTCAAAATGTGTGAATACTGTTATATTAAGCATTTGGTAGTGAGAGAAAGGAATAACAAAGATTAGAATTTGAACAATGTTGACTGTTAATATATACAGTGTCATAGAGATATTGTAAAATATATGGAATGTCCGTTTCTGGGGTTTTGTTAGGATGATGATCAGAACCCAGGAGTTGACCTATTTTTTGTGCTAGCCTGGTCAAGGTCACAGGATATGGCTGGTGTATGTATTGATTATGCTGAGGTGATAGCAGTGGGTTGATGAGGTGTTGCCCCAGTGTGGTTAGCAAAGCTCCAAATTTATTATGATATGAGGGTGCGAGTGTGAGTAGTCGGGAGAAGTCATGATTTTGACTTTGCTAATGCAGAGGATGTGAGTTTTAAGAGTTGGGAGAAGTCATGAATCTGACTTTGCTGGTTATGTCAAGGTGATGACAGTGGGTTGCTGAGATGTTTTCCCAGAGTGGTTAGCGAAGCTAAAAATCTGACTATGATGATACAAGGGTGCAAGGATGAGTAGTCAGAAGTTACAAATTTGACTTTGCTGATGCAGAGGATGTGAGTGTTAAGAGTTAGGAGAAGTGCCAAATCTGACTTTGCTGATGCTGGTTATGCTGCGGTGATGGCGGTGGGTTGCTGAGGTGTTGTCATGCTGAGGCCAGACAGCCAAAATGGCCAGTTAAGCCTGGGAGTGGCAATGGTTGTTGAGAGGTGGTGGTGATAGTGATGGCAGTGGCGGCAACAGCAGCAACACCCTATGTGCCAGCTGGTGGCTCACCGGGCCACAACTATGGTTGTCATGATGATGACGTCATGGTGGCAGCAGCAGCAGTAATAGCAGCATCCTGCATGATGGCTGCTGGCCTGCTAGCCCTCCACTGACTTGGTTGTTCTCAGAGAACTGCTTTTAAGCAAGTTTGGTAGTCCCCAGGGGCATCTCTTTTTCCACTGAGAATGTTCATGATTGGCCACTGTTGGAACTTGCTTTGTAGACCAGACCTGATGTGTGGATCCTATACACAGAAAACAATGTTTTTTATTTTGTTCTCTGTCTATGTGGCAATCACATTCGGTGAACATGCAGAATGAATCAGAAAGAGATCTAATTGCAACAGAGTATAACAATACATTCTTCAGTCTCTAGACAGACCTGGTAAAATGTTTAGTAAAAAATTCTTAATTTGTAAATGTAATTCTTGTTCTCTGAAGACTCTTTAACTCAAAGCTAGAATCTTAGCGAGATGTACTTTTGACGGTTGATTTAAAATCTACTCATCTGTAAACATACTTAAGAAATCTTATGTAAGAAATAAGTGACATTCATTTCATTTTAGGTTTTAGTTTTATTTTAAATTAGGCAGGCGACAAAGAAAACTATGTCTATTTAGTAAACCAAGATCCTCATCTGCTTTGGCAAAAATTAAACAGATGCAAAAGCAAAACTGAATTTTACAGACTTGATTTGAAATCTGACATTTTTAGTAAATGAATGCCATTTTCAAAGTACTGAACTGGTTGCAATGAAAATAATAACATTTCATCTTATTTACACTATATTTATATTTGGACTATTGTCCTCATCTTTGTTGTTGTTATCACAACGTTTTGGCTGCTGTGCCCTCTAGCCTTCTCAGGTGTCATATCTAGAAATATCATCTATTTCTTATTTTGTATCTGTCTATATTTCTGAGCTGAGGTATCATGTACACTATTTACATTATTCGGACTATTGTCCTCATCTTTGTTGCCATATTTATCACAATGTTTCAGCCATTGTATGCTCCAGCCTTCTTCTTTAACTGAACCCTTTATTTTGCTCGCTGGGGTAGACTGTTCTAGTTCCACGTACCATGTCTAATGGATGTCAGTTATCAGTTATCTCCTGTTAATTCCCCTCTCCAAGTTCTCCACTGCCTTAACCAGGTATTGAACTCACAACTCTTTGGGTCCTGTCACTGGATCTAACCAACACCTTTATCCACTGTGCCATGTGTCCTTTTATTTCTAAATATGAGCAGTAGAATGAGAACAAGAACAGTCTACTGCCATAAATTAGGGTTCCGTTCAGAATACCCAGATCGATATATACCTGAAACTGAGGAAAGCTATAGAGTACAATGGCTGAAACGTTATGATAGCAACAAAGATGAGGACGATATTTCAAATAGTATAAATAATGATAGCTTTTCATCCCAGAAATTCATTCAAAACTAAGATCATAGTTTGCTTTTTCTCATCATGTATTTTAAACTGAACAAACATCATTTTTTAATTATTCAACTTGAATTGAATAAAGCAAACTTTTACTATTGAATAGGAACCGTTATTTTTTATGTACATGGGCCAAACAAATGGTTACTGAAAAGTTATTGGCCTGACCAAGAAAAAAAAAATAATGTGTTAGTACTTTTATTTTCACTAATATTCAAATCAATATTATTAGTTTGTTTATCCAAACATTAAAGCTAAAACTTAAAAAAGCCTCCCCTTTCACAAGAAATGTCTGCCTGAACAATAAGGAGGCGTCTTTAATTTTTATGATTATCAAGCTGATTATTAATTATAATAATTTTTACGTATGTTTTTTCAGCGCCACATGCAATTTTAGTAACTCTTCTTGTGGAACTGATCCGAAAAAAACATTGTCGAACTTTTGCGAATAAGTGGATAGACGACTTTCGTATATTTTAACAGTGTGACTAAGTAGTCTCCCCTGGCCCACCCGTCTCTCTGATCGAGATCGACACAGTTGCCCTTTGAAATTTGCATATATTAACAATTCCAACCATCTCCAGCTTCAGTAGCAGGAGTTTTGCACCAGTGTTATGTGACGTGTACCTAAAACAACAGTGGCCGTCGTAAGGTAAAACTCGTGTATTTCAATTTTTTTCACAAAAATTGTTGACATGTGTTTAAGCCGTTGACTCACTACTGTAAAGAAAAAAAAAATAGTTTTTTTATACGAGTGTATTAATGCGGAGAGAGAAAATCTAGGGAAAATAAAAAGAACATCGTCATTTATGTACGTAATTATCATGTGTGTAAAAACGAAATAGAATACTGAAGGATAAAAGAAAATAGTTCGATAATTTAAAAAAATATATATAGAATGATAAATGCACTTGTGTTTAAATCTGGAGTGTAGTTTTGGACGACAATCTTCATACGATAGCGCCTACAGAAGCTCGTAAAAATGAAATTAAGTTTAAAAACTATGTAAAAAAAAAAAAAGGCCCATTTATGAATAAAAGTTCAGGAATAGGGGGAAATAAGTTTGTATAATTGAGAGGAAAGGTTTAGGGATAAAGTCTTTTTTTTTTCTTATTTGTGAAAACAAGTATTTAAATATCCACTAACTAGCTTTTTATGAAGACACATCCTTTTAAAAATAAAATGTAATCAATCGGACTTTTTTACACAATGTTCTCTAGTTTATCCATGTTTTCCATTATATCACGAACACTGATTAACGTTAAAGATAGGTGTTTGTGTTAAAAAGTGAAAAACTTTTAAGTTGTGCCTGTAACCAAAAAGATTTTTTTTTTTTTACAAGATATGCGTACACACACTTGAGATTGTAAGGTTAAAGGAGGACTGCGTTAAGAGAGCCCGTCCTCCCGGCTCCCCTGTTGGTATTAGTGAATACTACTCTTAGTACGCGTACGTATTATTTGCTTATGTATGCATGTGTACTTTTTATGTAAACCTCTGTGTCCTCTAACCTCCAAGGTTTTCAGTTGGAAGACTTCAGACAATTTTCAGGTACGCTTATAATCATGTGTTAACTTATTTTCACATAATTGTCTTATCGAATTCAGCATTGTGGACTTTTATTGCTTATATGAGAGAATTAATTTTAGTTTAAAAAAAAAAAAAATACCGGTATAGAGTCGAACACTTGGTTTTTTTTTTCTTATGCGCGTGGATTATGTTTTACTTTTGTTTGTTTGATGTTAAAAGTTAGTGCTTTTTTTATATACTTTTTTTATGTAGTTCAGCATTTTTAGATCAAGTCGTAATAATAAGCAACTTTTTTTTTTAATTATAAATCTAAAAGTTGTATATCTAACTTTTTCTAATATTCTACTTATTGTCTTATAATGTTTTTTTATTTAACCTCCCACCCCAAATAGGTTTTAATCTCGCGGTAACCTTCACATGTGGTGTTATCATTTCAACGTGCTTTCTAACCAGTTTTTTTTTTGTATGCTGCAACTTGTACTCTGGAAAATACATAAAAAAATAAGTACACGCACACATTCTTTTTGCCCTTGTGGAAAATAAAAAAAAAAAAAAAGTAGGTAATCTCAACTTTGTAAGATTTTTTTTTTTTTTTTTTTAAGTTATTTCTTTTTTTTAAGTTTTCGTCAACTTACTTTAAACTTTTTTTTTTTTTTTTTACTATTATGGTTCTCTATTTTGGTGGACTTTAGTTAACTAGCATGCTGGATTATTATTGTAAAGGACATTTAAAAAAAAAAGAAAAGTTTATCTTAGCTTTATGATGCAAATCGATCCCCCATTATTTGACCACTATGCACACACCCACACATCGTAACCTTTACTTGCTACGCTGTTTCTTGTTGGCCATAAAAATAATTTAATGTGCTAACAAAATATTAAATATCTACAAAATACTAAAATTCTTTTAAAAAAAAAAAAAATTAACATTATTTCATTTTTTTTTTTTTTTTTATTGCTACACAAAGTTCATAGTCGGTATTATTTGGCTTTTTTTTTTTTTTTTTTTACACTGGACTTAGGTTAGACTTTTTTTTTTTTTTTTTTTTTTCTTTCTCTAAAGCAGACGGTTTTTCTTTTTACTTTTCTTTGGTGCGGATTACGATAAGACAGTCACGTGACCGAACACGCTTTCTCTACCCTCTGGGTGAGGTGGATGTAATAAGCGTGACCTGCATTGCGATTGTCGTTCCCCAACCCCTCCAAAAAAAAAAAAAAAACACCCTGGTGTTACCGTGTGCGTTATACCGGAAAGATTACTTAAATAATACTTGTAATAAACTTTTAGTTTTATGATGTGCATTTGCAGTTAGACATGTTGAATGTTAAAGCTTTTTTTTCTTTTTTTAAAATTTTCTTTTTACTCACGAAGTTTGTGCTCGGACTTAAAAGTTAAAGAAACGTAGCAGTTTTTTTTCTTGAACATGAATTTTAAAAATCAGCTGTTTAAAAAGTTTTTCGACTAAAACTTGTTGAATGTTATTAAAAAATTAAATTAGATTTTTATTTTTTATTTTGAATATTTCTTTAGTGAGTGTCGTATGAAAGGAAACAAAAACTTATTGACAAACCAAGCTATTTTTTTTTTTTTACCTCGACTTATAAAGTAATTGTAATAATAACCTTCCTTGGCCCTTGATCATTCACTTGTTTTTAGAGATGAGAATCACGAACGAAAAAAATAAAAATATGTTCAAAAAAGTATTAAAAAAAAAATAAAACAATTCCTAACACCACTGAAAGTTTTTTTTTTTTTTTTTATCTATTTTCGCTATTTTGCACATTTTTCTAATTTACTTTATTTTGTAGACATTGTTTGTTTTTTTGTTTTTTTTTTAATTTTCTCTTTTTTTTTGTACATTTTATTTTTCGTTGAAACAGTTAAAAAAAAACAAAAAAACAAGTCAATGACCAAGAGGTTATTCCTTTAGGCTTTATTCCTAGTCTAAAAAATGTTGTAGCCAATCGATCTCGAGTAAAAATTGCTGACTCAGACTTAGTATTGACTTTTAATTTAAAAGTTTTAAATGTTAGTTTTAAAAAGGCTCCACAAATTTGAGTGCAGTGTCTGTTGTTAAGGAGTATATGTATCTTGTGTTTCCATAAATGGTAACAGCTTGAAGTTAGATATGTTGTTCTACATTTAAGTTGTCAAATATGGTCTTCAAAAGATACAGCTTTTAGAGAGTAAGTTGGGGGACTTATATTTTTAAAATAGGTCTCTCTTTTTTGAATTGGATGGTGGTATTCATCAGCTGTAGTTAATCTTAACGTAAATTTTGTGCACATACATGCAATAACGCAATGGAATAAATAAACATTTTTTTGGTATTTAAATATCCTGTTCAGTTGCGACATAAAATTTAGGGATTTAAAACCAATAGGGCTAACTGTTCTAGTAGTTAGAGCCACGCCTTGATTAGAGTTCAATTTTTTCATCACATTCTGTACGAAAAAATCAAATTGAAATGCTTTTTTTTTTCTTTATTTGTGGAATTTTGCGTTTCTGTATTTGAAATAAGTTTGTTTTTTTTTTTTTTGTTTTACAAGACTTTTCTCTTAAAAGAAAAAGATGATTTGAATTTTCAATGGATCTTTGTACTTTAACTTTTGCTAGGATAACGAGTTTTATTCTCAGTCTTCTTGTTTATGAGTAAAGTCCACTTTTGCTTTGTGTTGTAGTCTCACATAAGTTTTCTTTGTGTATGAGTTTTTTAAACTTAGCAGTTTTTTTTTTAAATATATATATTTTAACTTAAATTACGAACTCAAAGTGGCAATTTAAACTTTAATTGGGATTATTAGTTTTTGTTCAAAACCACTTTGAATCGATTTTTAAAATTATTCAATCAATCCAGATTTTCGAGACGTATGAATGAATTATTTAAATTCATTAAATTAAGTGAAAAAAAATTTTGTTTCTCTCCTCTATATAAGCAAAAAACTTAACACTAACAGTCTATAGAAAAGAAAAACTATGAAAGAACTCGGAATTAGTGGTATAACAAAAAAAAATTCCGTTTTCATAAACATTGAGAAATTAGTTTTTTTGAGAACTTCATTTATATAGCCTAAAAATTTCATTATTTGGCATAGATACTTTTTCTAGTCTTGTAAAAACATTTTTACCTTGAAGTTGACACAGGCAATGGTCAGTGACCTTGTTTTTTCGTTTGTTTGTTTTTTTTTTTTTTTTTTTTTTTTTGTATCATTGTAGGATGTAGGTAGTTCTTTTTAGTCTTAAGTTTAAAATCTTTTATTTTTTTACCCATGGTTTAAAACTAAAAGTAATTAATTCGAGTTTGTTTAATTTTGTCTTGTTTGTTTTGTTTTTTTTTAGCATTGCAGTTCCGAGTTAAGCATTTAGATTTTTAAAGTTGTGAAAATTGAAAAGTGGAAAATATTGATCGTGTGAGTATTGCGCAAAAAATAAATCAAACAAAATGCAGACGTTGTTTTCCATTAGATTCGAGTTTTCAGATTTATCTTCAAAGCCGAAAAATTAACAGAATTATTATTATTATTACCTATGTCTCAATAAGTTTAAAAAACACTTGTTTCGAAAAGATCATGTTTTTTTGTTTTTTTTAAAAAAAAGGTTTCTCTGACTTGATATATTTTTTTAAAAAGTAAGTTATCAGAGAAATTAATGACTTAGTAACTACTAACTCACTATAAAGTTACTTTTTTTTTAATTTTTTTTTTTAAGCATAGTGAGTTAGTAATGGTTGTTGAGGCACGGTGGAATAATTGATAGCGGCCGAGTTCAAATTCCAGTCGAATTCATTCACAATACATTCACTTACGCGCTCATACCCTTGGGAAAAGTATGAATCCTCTTCTCCCCCCAGCTATGGATAAATAGCAGGACATACCGGGTTCTCTAGCCTTGGATGGCAAGTGGTCCACCGCAGAAAGAAATGGCAACCTACTACGAAAAAAAAAATCTGCCTCGTCAGTCATGTATCGAAAGATATATAATCGCATAAGCGTGTATGCTGTATGTGCAGATAATTTTATATTTCTTTGTACATACATTGTTCATTTTAAAAACCTTCACAAGCAAATGAAAAAGTGGCAGTAATATTCAAATGGGGTTTATTATTCAGTTTTTGATGAAAGACTTTTCTGTTGCATAGCACATTTTTTCTGTACCGTGTTTTTTTTTTTTTTTTTTTTTTTTAAATAAAACTTGGCCAATATTCAAGTCTGCAAAAAAAAAAAAAAAACCTGGTGTTTCAGCAAGACGGTTTTTCCATTGACACTGCTATTATTTTAACTACCTTCACCCTCGGAAATGTTTATCCTTTTTCAAAAACGATGATTTTAATTGTAATGAAACCTAAACATGTGAAAGTGAATTTATTCATTTTCTTTGTTCTTGAGAACTGACAACAAAAATAATAAATGCTACTATTTATTAGATTGTTTTGGAATGGTTAGCAAAACACTGGCTAATTGCCAGTTGATTCAAAATTTATATGGTAAATAAGAATTTAATAATTTAGTAAATGTTTATAAATTTATGAATAAAAAATTAATATTTATTTCTTGATAAATTGGTAGATGATAAATATTGCATTAATTTTAATCATATTAGTTTTTTTAAAAATGTAAATATAAAATTATTCTTGAATATAAACACTGTTAAATATTTTTGCTGTAAATTCTCAAGAACAAAAAAAATGTATAAATTCACTTTCATATGTTTAGGTTTTATTCCAATTCTAATTGTTGCTTTTTAAAAAAACAAACATTATCGAGGATGGAAGGTAGTTAAAATAACGGTGTCAATGTAAAAAGCAATTTTTTTTTCTGTGGGCATGAAAGTCCAAGTTTGCCTAAAATTGCTTTCACAGACTGTTCTGACCATGGTCTGTATTCAAGTGATTTCCCTCAACAGTACTCAGCAACACCTTGTTTAGCCTTAGCCTCTGAAGTCCTTATAGGAAATAAATTGTATGTAGTTATAGATTCAGTACAATATGTTCTAAAAATTCAATAACAATGCAATACTTCATTTTCTGATGCTAATTTCATCAGTTGCTTCATTTTCTGTTTTATGATTTTTACTGTTGTAATATAAATTTAAGAAATATCAAGAGCAATGAAAATGTTCAAATTGTGTTAGAACTGAAACTGGCATGGCAAAAGCAATGAGATAGCAGTATGTAAAGGTAATGGTAGGTGGCACCACCATACCTTGATGTCATGGAATCCCAGGTGTTCTGATAGCTGGTGAGTCAGTGTGAACATTGTCTAGGCTCATGACCACTGATGGTGGGTGGCAGATAGATGGGACAATTCCTTTCTGAATTTGGGGGTCATTTGACATACTTGTATCTATTGTGCCCTAAGTATTCATCCTTGTTTTCCCGATGTCAACAATCTTGACCTCTCCAAGTCTTGAATATCTGATGGAGGTGTTACTACCCACAGTGTAAAGAATTATCTGTAGTAAAAGACAAGGGACAATGGCTCTAATCACATCCACATTCAGTGCAGGAAATTGAGTCACTGTTTAACTTCATTAGAATAGAGGAGCAGAATACTTACCAAGGTATCCTTTAAAAATGACACATGACTTGTGGCATCAATAACTGGAACCTAGTGAACTGACAATGTGTGGCATGATCCAATAATACTGCTATATTATTGTATTGCTTTGTGACTATTTCCATCTGTTTATGGATTCTATGTACTCCAACATTGTTTGTTCTAGCAGGATAATGGATCATGTCATTGGATCCAAATTGATGGAGATCTTGCACCTAGAAATATACATGTGGAAAGTTAGACAGCCTGGCTGAATTTCTCCAAAGCTCTGGAATTAAGTCCACATAGTTGTTGCACTTGAACAGGTAGAGGATTTCTATGTCTTACTAGATATCTATCCCATGACCTCTTGCGCACAAGGCAGTGCTTGATCTACCTTCTAAAATCTTACCAAACGACCAACCATGAGAATTTTCTTTACTTTTGGAATCCTTCCTTAATTGAACAAAAAACTTTTCCATGGCTTCTCTAATATCTAAGCAATATGTGGAACCCCGTTAGAAAATTGTACAAAAACGAGTTAATTTTGAGTTTAATATAAACTTAGTCTATTGCAACCATCTGAGCAACTGACCCTGGTCAAAGGTTTGTGGAAAAAATGAATAACTTAACATCATGAACATTTATAAGAAATATTTAGGTTCCAGAAATAAAAAAGTTATATTTTACTTAACTCAGTTTATTGGTTAATAAATATTTCCCAATTTTTAAATATCTATTTTAAGGAGGGGGGGGGGAAATATTGTTGATCATTTTCTGATGTGATCCTACAAATTCCATAGCAAATGATAAACATAGTTGTCTGAAAATTTTTGAAAGGTCTCAGCTCACAATATTGTTGATTGGTTAACGTACGTGAATGTGGAAATTTAAATTAGTCAAAAAAAATGTACAAAAATGAGTTAATTTTAAGTTATATAACTTAAATCTATTGCATTTTTCTACAATTCCTTAATAGGATTCTACAAATGTATTGAGCTATCAAATAAGACAATTTGGAACCAATATAAAAAGGATCCTATTCAGGCTAAAAACAATTTTAAGTACCCTTCATTAAAGTGAAAGATCTTTGATTTTTCTCTGCACTGTTAATTTGTACTAAATCTGGCAAATAACATAGTCAAGGGATACTTGGCCCGAACTTTTTTGCTGTTAAAGAACTCATAGGCTTATGGCCGCATCACATTAAAACACTGGTTCCTGTGTGATCACCAAAGTTAAGCAATGTTGAGCTTGGTCAGTACCTAGATGAGTGACCACTTGGGAAGACTCAGTGGTGTAATGGATAATGGCCTGGCATTGTTAATCGGAGAGCCGAGTCCCAAACAAATTGAGTTTGTCATATTCACTTATGCGTAAATATCTTTGAGAAAGGTATGAATCTACCTCGTCTCCCCCCAGCTATGGGTTAATTAGTAAGACATGTATCACTGAAAACAATTATTTTAAGAGAAAGTTTGCGTACAAAATTTTTTAGATTTTGGTAATAAATAATCCATAGAGGTTGATATGCCACTAAGCAAAAACAACCAATGAACTCATTTTAACTAAATTATTTCACTTAGGATTTAAATCCATATAATTTCAAGCTAAGAACATGACTGTTACTGTTATGAGTATGCCATTTATAAGCTCCAGCCAATAATGATATTGGAATTTAAAAGATACCTTATTAAATCATCTTTAGTAGATACACCACAATCTTTGCTATCAGGAGCAAACATAAATTACAATGAAGTAGCTCATTGTCCTTCAAATGTATAGACCAATATAATGATTACATTTATGTAGTAAACTTGCTTCAAAGATCTCAAGTAAACAAATTGCAAACTATTATTCATTTTATTGGTAAAAGACATTGTTTCAAAATGTTTACTTTCAGCTTTGGACTATTGATGCAAAAAAAAATTATGGCATATAGATCTGTTTATCTCGCTAGATGAAAACTACAAATATTAAAAATGTTATACAGTGTAACCCGGATATATGAGTTGTTGGGACCGGAGAAGTCTCTTATATCCGGGTTTCTCTTATATCCGGGTTTGGTCTATTTTGTTTAGGTAAGTATGAGAACAATTTGGGACCAGAGAAAATCTCTCTTATATCTGGGTTACACTGTACCATGCTTTTTTTTTCTTTTTATTAGTTATTAATTATGAGTAGATTATCATATTTTGTATTAGGTGTATGAATTATTTTCCTGAATGATATGTGGCTCCACTTGTTCTCTATATAGTTTATTTCTTATAAAATAAAGACTTGGAGTGTGTTACAGTTATACTGTCAGGTGGTTGTGCTATCATTTTAAAACAAGTTACACTGGGAAATCATAATGGTGCCGCTTATGTCCTACGGATCAGTTTTTGATTTTTTAAGTGTTTTTAGCATTATTCAACCTTATTACCTTAAAAAGACATTGTCCCGAATTTTTTCTCGATATGTAAGACATTGAGAATGTTTTTATTTAAAGGATTCAAATATTTTGTTTTTTATGAATTTTTTTTTTTTTTTTTTTTTTTTTAATCAAATTTTATATTTTTATTATTTTAAATCTTATGACATCCCTCCTTCCGTTTTTGATTTTTCCCATTGAAATATGGTGGTAGAATAAATACACTGATCGGTAGGGCATACCCTAAAGCGGCACTGAAAGCTACCCAGTTGATGTCTAGAATTTAAATTAGTAAATTTTTAACAATTGATCCAGTTGAAATTATTTTCATCTTGGTGTTTTGACTGAATTCTAACTGAACTCAAACATTAAACTTTAAGACCCTAATAATTTGTCTAAAACTAAGTGATATATTTTAGGTGATTAACTCTTGGGTCTAAATTTGTTTAAGATAAATCTTATGAGACAAATGAATGTGCCTCTCAATTTTATTGAAAACCAACATTGTGCCATGTCCTTTCAGAACGTAGGCGATTATGACTCAACAATTTCATTTTTTTTTTTTTTTGCTCAAAGTAACTCTTGCTCCTTTACTACATATCTTTGTCCTTATGTAGTCCGTCACTTAAACTCGTAGGTTACTTACTATTTCTCGTTCTTTACCTTCAATATGCCCTGTCAGTGTTAAATTCTCTTAGTTTTACCCGCCAAAATTTAGCTCTTGATTGTAAGCGGCAGTTTGTAAAAATTCGAAAGGAAAGATTTTCTGGGTTCTAAATAAATCCAATATTCTACAAACTGAGAACTTTCTTTCCTGTATCCCTTCCTAAGGAAGACTTCCTTTTTTTACTCACATGTTCTATCCATGGTGTTTTCGGCATTCATCAGTAGAAGCACATCTGTTGCTTTGTCTCTTAATCTGTGAGGAAACTGTCCAATATTCACTGCTATAGAAGATTAGTAACCCAGGTTGGAAGTTAGTTATTAAGTAGGAAAAAATTCATACAGAATGCCAAAAACGTTGAAGATTTTTACAGGATAATAATATGTAGAAACATTAAATCTCATTCTAGAACTGGAATCTTATTTCTCAAGTATCTGATAAAAACAAAAAAGTTTAAGCGAATTGTCTCAGAAAATATTTTAGGCAAGTCAACATGGCATACATTTCAAGAAAGATAACTCTCTCAAATTATCTCCCCCTGAATAAAATAATTCTTCTGACATTTCTTTTGATTTCTCTGATGCATTTGTAACTGTCCACACGCATGAATTGATAAATAAATACTTATCAAATAGAATGCTTATTAAAATATTCTGTAGTGATATAGGCTGAGGAATACTGATTGAAACTAACAAATTATTTTAGCTGAATGTAGAATTTTTTTAACAGTTAAATTTGGGTTTATTTTTCCTCCAAAATTATTTTCATATTGTTAGGCTCAATCTCATTAACATTGAATTGTTGTAAAGGCGAAAGTAATAGCAAATTTATTTTTTCTTTCATATTAAAAAAAAATGCAATATTTTTCAACATTGCCATATACTTATGCTATAAAAGTTGAATATTAAAACAAAACCACTTCAACGTGCACAGGTTAGGTAATTCAGTCCTGCCCAATATTTTTTTAGCCAACCACCATTCAGATATTTTTCTTATATATTTGTTGCTTAATTTTGTCTTAATCCCTTGAGAATAAACCTGAAAATTAAACCAACACAAAGAAATGGCAATTTAAATTTAATTTATGAACCTTTTTTTTTTTTTCTTCTGAGGTTAGACAAATGTTCAAATATTGTACTGTTTTTCCTCATGAACTTCAGCTGGTAAGAACAAATGCAAAAATAATTAATTTTTCAGCAAAATATTTCTTTGTGCATACATTAGTTTCTGGTTCAGGTTATTGTGTATTAAGTAGAAAATATTGTTTATAAGATTAGTACTTACTGACTTTTATTAAACTTGCATTTATAGAATATATTTAAAATGTATAATCAAAACTTCAAGTTTACTTTTGTGAATTGACTGAAGGTCAAACAAAGGTTCTCAAACATGACAGGTACTTTTTTCTTTTCTTTTTTTTTTTGGCATACCAACATCTATGTATTATTTAATACCGAAATCTAAATATTTTGTATACAATTTTTTTTCTAGTAATAATGGTTTGAGTGATACGTGTCTTACTAATTGACCCATAGCTAGGGGAGAAGAGGTGGATTTATACCTTTTCCAAAGGTATTTGCACATAAGTATAATGAACCAAGCTGGAATTGGAACTTGGCTCAATGATTAACAGTTCTGATCCATTAGCCATCACACTACCTGCACATCCAAGCTTACAGAACCTGTTATTCCCAAGCAGTCACTCATTTAGTTACTGACCAGGCTTGACATTGCTTAACTTTGGTGATTGTACAGGGACTGGTGTTTCAACATGATGCAGCCATAAGCCTGACAGGTGCCTGGAATCTACAGGAAAATGATTATAACCCAGGAGAAATTTTTCTGAGAAGATCACTGTTTAATACTATATATTTCCACATATAAGACAAGTTTGAAATCCCCAAAATCACCCTTAAAAAAATGGGGGTCGTCTTGTACTACTATTCTAAAAAAGAAATTCTGAGTGATTTTTGTTGGTAGACTAACCTCGGCCTTAGTGCAATAACCAATCATGTGCATGAAAAATTCACATTATCAAATAAACTGATAATAAAAGTTATAAAACTATTGCTGTCTTGTATATTACTGGTATAAATTCATAAATTGCCTCTTCAAAGAAAAATTCCATATCGATGAAATCAACTTGTATCCATGCAAGCTCAGCTGAGAAAATGTAAACACAGTTTTGATTGCGTTCACAGCAATGGAATGTACTATTTATCGTACATTACCTTAGTGTTATTAGCGGCATTTTGTGAATGTTGAAGTATAAGTAAATGGCCGTTAGTACATCAGGCTGTAACTGTTTAGATCTAGGAAGAGGAAGGAGAATCAGTATTCACAAGGAATCACATGATGAAATTTAAACAAAACAATGGTTTCTCTTTTAGGGGATATGTGTTGGAAAAATGTGATGTAGAATTGGTTTTATTTCATTTATTTAAATTTCTAAGGATACAGTAAGTAATATTTCCAATAACATCTTTATATAATCAGTAAGCAGTTGTATTATACTACAGGTATAGAATAAATTCATGAAAATTTGCTATATTTTTTTACCTCCTCTTATCTAAAGGTTGGCTTGTATGTGGAAATATACAGTAATTCTTTTTTGTAAATTGAAGCAAGAAAATTGAATGAGCAGCTCAGTTTTGAATAAATGTTTATAAATAGGGTTTGACTTGGTAAATAATAAGATCTCATTTTCAAGTCAGTTTGTGAATTTTCCATACTTCTCAACAGGTGGTGGTGGTTGGGGGGGAACAAGTTTATTGATATAGATTCATTATGGACTAGATATAAATAAAATGGCAAAATAGTTGCTCTATATGTGTACATCAATAAGTTCATAGCCTAATGATAGAAAAGCACTTGATATACAGGGCAAGTATTTTTCAACATAAATTCCTTTGTCAATATCCTTCACCAAATGCATTTTTCATAATCTCTGTAGATTTCTGATTGAAATTCACCTAATAACTATCAGGGTTTGTTGAGCCATCATTGTATATCTTTCATTGAACAGATCAAAATAGGTACTAAAATTGATTCTTACCAAATGGCTATTAAGTTTGATAATAAGTGATGGTTTTTATTTATTTGATATCTACACAGCTGGTAATTCATGGTTTTATATGAAGGATAAGCATTATTTTTTTTATTTTTTTTAAATTGATATTCACCCAATACAAGGCCCAAGAGCCACTCAAGGTAGAGGGTTATGGTTTGGTGTTGTATGAATATAAAGGGCAAGAAGTGAAATTCTGGGAACTATACAAGAAAGGTAATGGTTAACATGGAGAGGTTAAGATTGTTGTGATCCTGGAAAACAAGAGGAGGAACCGGAAACCCAATTCTAAACAGGGGATAAACCTCTACTCCTGTTCAAAAGACTGGAGAGGAGTGGTAATATTTAATGATACAAGTTAATGACAGCTTGGATATTTGTTTGTTTAATTTCATGTAAATTATTTGGAAATTTGAGTTTTGCAGATAATTTTCTAAATTGATAACATATGACTATTTGCTTAATAAGTAATTAAACATGCATGCAAAAGTTTGTAAAAAATTTCTAAACATATGCAAGTTTTAATTGCTATGACTATAACTTCAAAAACATTGGCCAAATTAGATTAGAAGTATTTAGAGATTTACTAGTGTAGTTTTTATATGGAGGCAAATTCTTCAGTGATCAACTTATTGGTAGAATTAAGCTGCTCATTAAAGATTTAGTCTAGTTTTATTTCTAAGTGATTGTCGACAAAATCTCCTCATATCAGAGATTGCTCTTTTTTCTTTTTTTTTTTTTTTTTTTAAACATATCTTACACATAAATTTATAATGATTACTCTATATCTTTCTCTCAATAGCCGAAGACTTGATACATTATTTATTTGTATCATCTGGTTCACATTCCTTCCTGATCTTTTGAATAGGAGTGGAGGTTTATCCCTTGCTTTCTGTTTAGGATTGGGTTCCCAGTTCCTTCTAAAGTCTTCTCATTCTCTTTTACTCTCAGTAGCAGCTTAGCATCTTAATGGCATTGTTGCCTTGCTTGGGGTGAACTGATTTGAAAAAAAAAAATAATAATAATCAATTTTTATAGAATCTATAAAATCTGTATTCATTAGATAAATTGTATATACACTAAAATTTCTGACAGGTTCTTTTACATAAAAACTTTGAATTTCCAAGAAATCCCTTATTGTCAAAATCTAATAAGTTAATTTTTAATAAAAAAAAAAAAAAAAAATGATTCTTGATTTTTTTTTTTTTTTTATATATATATATATATATATGCGTGTATATGTACAAATGAGTTTACTAATTCCTCATAAGACAGTATATGTATGGAGGGGAAATATATGCACACATATATACATGCATGCTGACAGAAACTCACCAAAATGGAAACAGATCCAAGAACACATAGGGGTCAGTAAAACATTAAAAGATAAAATGCCGATAACTAATTCATCATTTCGCTGGACCAACCTTAATTGTTTTATGACCCTTTGTGCAGAACTCTTCATTGCCAATTCAACAAAGAAATTTGGATTACCAACACACAAACAGAGAATGTCTCATATGAAGAATATTTAACATTGAACATAAGGAAAAAATGAATTATTTTTAATATGTGGAAATCTCTGCTTTTACCTGAAGACGGTTGCGAGACCAGAAACACGTGTCGTAAAATTATGTAAAACAAAGCATAATATTTTTTCTAAATAAATCCACATTACAACCAAAAACATTTGCGGCACCTCTCTTCTCTTCTTTTTAATATACATACTTTTCTCTCGTTGGAACCACTACAACATATTTCTTTTATTTATTTATATATATATATATATAGGAAAATGTATGACAAAGTAGAAAGTTTTCTTGTGACACATTTTATCCTTTAGGACTTCATCAGACTACATTTTTTTCATGTTGGGAGGATTACACATGTGCATGGATGTGGGATGCTAGGAATTTAAAAATATTATTTATTTTTTTTTTTAATCTAGTCAGTTTCATTTAGATTCTTTTTCTTTCAGTCACTTTTCTTAGTAGATATCTTGCACTGTGATAATAGAAATTTTGCCAGAAATGGTGAAAGTTTGCCCAGGTAAAAATTTACTGTAGATGACCTTGTGATCAAGGCACTCTCTAGATATTTTTGTCATAGCATAGTGCCTTGATCTCAAGGTCATCAACAGTAGAGTTATGCCCAGGCTCTTAAGACATTTCACCATTCCTGGCAGAACTTCTATCACAGTGTGGTATATCTACTAACAAAAATGATGGAAAGAAAAAAAATCTAAATGATATTAGCTAGATTTAAAAAAAAAAAAAAAATGAATATCCCAGCATTTCCCTTATTTGTGTGTATGTGTAGCCTCACCAACATAACAAATTTAGTCCTAAAGTATGAAACACATCACAAGAAAACTTTTCCACTTTTTCCCCAGTATTGTTCTCAAGATATATATATTCAAGAGAGTAAATTTTCAGTTCAAAGAAGGGAGATACCTGTTAACCTTTTACCAATAAAGCACTGTATCTTTTCAAATTAATACTGTCAAATTTGAGGAATTTGGATAATCATGTTAATAAGAATAAAAATTTGCAAAAGCCAAAACTTGAATGTTTTATTTTAAAACCAAACTTGAATGTTTTTATTTAAAAGCTTTCCACAAAATGTTTTGATTTATAAAGACAAAAGGGTTATAGAAATGTTTGTGTGTGTATATATATATATATATATATATATATATATATATATATATATAGTTTTAAGGTATGCTATATTAATACGTTAAAGTGCTCAATATCAGGGATAGAGCATATGTAAATAGGCACACATTGAAGTTAACACTCTGTCACCTCTGGGTGTTGACTCCAATGTCCATTTTATATATATTCTGCTTCACAAGTACAAGGTAGTGAATTTACCTCCTGAGGAATGAACTTAGTGATGATTTACATGACTTTGCTTATCAACAAGTTTATCACTTTATGGGAAAATGCTGTAAGTTTGTAAATATGTTGGACTCTGACAGCTATTGCTCTATAAAGGTTATATAATACTATTCTATCGACTGTGAAAGTTAAAAGGGAAAACTACTTATTCACTGATTGTTTCATATGAACCTTGTTTGGAAAAGGTCATTAGATGTTATGATGAAATCAGGTAAAGAAATGTCTAATATTTGATCTGTTCAAGAAGTTAATCTCTAGTATATTGATATGTCCAAGGGTAATGAAAGGACACACATTCTCACCATGTAGCTGAAACTTCTATGTGCCTGAATGTCTTGACAATGCAAATGCTTTAGTAATAATCATGCTTGTAATTATTAAATGTATATATAGAGCAACCCCATATAAACGTTTTAGTTTAATTATGCAAGTTCAAATCAGAAAACTATATATATATATATATATATATATATATATTTTTTTTTTTTTTTTTTTTTTTTTTAAGTGATTCATCTGACTTACCTAATGTCATATATTACCAAAAGACATTAAGGTTACTTGTTAAGGAAGAAGTGTTTTCTTCAGAATAAAGTTTGTAGCAAAGAAATGAAATAAGCACTGAACAGAATTTTTTTTTGTAAATGATAAAAAAAAATGAGAAAGGAGCCTTGAGAACTTGGTTTTTGTATTTTCAAAATCAATGTCATTGTTTTAGTCTTTATAACCAGTTGTTTTATTTGTCTACAGTTGTATATTATAACTTTTCTATATTGATACTTTCCTGGTGCAGTCACAACTTTGCTGTGTTGGTCATGTTGCAAGGATGAATGACAACAATACCTAAGGTCCTCAGGTATAGCCAGCTTGACAGTGGACAAAGGCGTGTTGGGCAGCTGTGGCTTGGGTATAATTACAAGATAGAGAGTAACATCTCAACTGTCAATGTGCCTCATACTAACTTTGAGTGAGTTACCCTGGATAGAAATAACTGGAGATATTTGTGCTAGTGTGGCATCAGATATTTTGAAATTGGTCATATTAACTGGCTAAGAGATGAAAGACACTGGTGAAAAGTGTCAGCAAATATTCCTGTTTCTATGTTCCAAGATCTTTGCTGTTGCACAATATGTAGACTTGGATGCATGTCACTAGTGGGTCATATGTTGAAATCAATGGGAGAGTCCATCATCACACACACACACACATATATATATATATATATATATATATATATATATATATATGGTCCAGAGTGTCTGATTTTGAAGAGAAAAGAATCTGGGACAAAGAACAGATGTGAGAAAAAGCAAAGATCAAGTGGGCTCCACATCCCACCTTGGCTCAGCTCCCAGCATCCCATGTCACAATTGCAACACACTTTTCAGGGCAAAGATTGGACTCATTAGTCATCAATGCATACACCACACCCACCTATGATTTGAAGCCAAGGTCATCTCCACATGTGCCAGACAAATGAACGATATATATATATATATATATATATATAAATAAATATTTGCCACTTAGCTGATGGATGTTACTTTCAGCATCCTGATTCCTGTGTTTTGTGGGTGGACCTGTACATCCATTCTTCAGGGGTTATCAGCAATATGTGCACTCACTCTCTTGAGTCATTTCAGAAATAATACTAAGAATTGACCTAGAATTAAATGGAAATGTTCTTGATATTGTAGTAGAGGTTGAAACCTACTGTTTATAACTCCTCATTTTTCTCTGGTAAAACAATTACTTTCCAAGCAACCTTATATATAAATATATGTATATATTAATTTTATTTTTTTTAAACTTATTTGGTTGAATATCAATAGATTCTGTCTAAATCTTTCTCCATCCAAATGATGGAAAATAAAAGTAATAATCAGTTGGTGCAAGGTCAGGTGAATATGAAGGGTGTTGTATATTATGTGCATATAACTGTACATTGTGTATATTTTCTTGAAAATATTAAATGTCTTTTGAAAATAGTTCAGTTTCTATTTAGTTTATTTCTAAATTGAAATGTTTGTATTATGCCAACAATATAAAGTAAACATTTTTGATTCTTTAATAGTTTGTGGTGTTAATACTTTCATACAATTTGAGGCAAATCATAAATACAAATAAATGCAGAGATTTGATGAATACATAAGTATTATTTCATCCAGTGATTTGCAATGCTGATAAGTTCATTAGAAGAAAGAGTAAAACATAGTTCATTAGATTATTCACAGAAATGATTATAATTTATTTGGTTATAATAAAGAATTATTAGATAAGGCCACGGTAGAATCTGTCATGCTTTACAGCTCAACAACATGGACACTGACAAAGCATCACTTGATGGAACATACACAAGGATGTTACAAGTTGCATTGGACATCAGTTGGAAGAAACATCTGTATGGACACCATCCTCTTATCTCAGTTACACTAAGAGAGAGAAGGCTTAGGTTAGCTGGTCACTCCTGAAGAAGTAAGACATCCTTCTAAGGAACCCATTGCATGGCAAAAGATCTGTTGGAAGACTTCATTGCACCTACATTGACCAATTTGTAGATGACTCTGGATGCCATCTGGGGGACCTGCCAATGGCGGTGTCTGACAAAGATGTTTGGAAGGAATGAGTCAGGAGAATCCAAGAAGAATCCTCAACCTGATGATGATGGATTTATGAAATTCTGTTAAATTCAGATAAATCGTTAAGAAAGTACAAATGGTTTTATTTGGGTGTGTAGCTTAGTACAATAATTTTTCATTGATTTGTGGGTGGGGGATTTAAAAACTTTATTATTTAACATCCCAAATACTCTCGCTATTTTAAAAACAATGATTAAAATGACAAATACGTATTTAATAAAAGTGAAATATTGTTTTTTGCATATCTTAATATTTTTATATATACAAAAATCCAGTTTCCAGTTTGTCTTGCGTTTACAAGAACTGTAAACAAATCACAAGGCTAAAATGTTGGAATTTGGGTCCAGAAAAAAATATTTACACATGGCCAGTTGTATTTTGCATGTTCAAGTGTAAGAAATCCTAAAAAATTTTTCTTTGTTAAAAAGAAATTTTCTTTAAAATTTTTTACCATAAAGTCCGATTAAATTAAATTGCAAAGTAGGGTTTTTGTCAAAGTATTTTTCCAAACAAATCAGCTTATTCAAATTTCATTGGTTGGTTTGCAAAATTGAATGAAATGTAGAGTTTTTAAGTCTCAACAAAAATGTCAATAACTTCAACGATACTAAATACTATGAGGATTTTAAAAAAAAAAAAAAATTCTTGTTTGAAAAAAAAATTTTTGAAGGTATTTGGAATTTCAAATTTTTCTAGTATATATTTTGGACACAATAGATTTACATACCTCTTCTGTAACTCTTTCTTTCATTAATCCTAAAAAAATTACTAACCTGACAAGCTGGTATTTTGAAGGCATTATCTGTTAGTTTAGATTTTTATTGTTTAAATCATATCTGCTTTTGTTTTAAAGCTGATTAAATAAACTGTTATGTACACTATTTACATTATTCGGATTATTGTCCTTATCTTTGTCGCCATATTTATTACAATGTTTTGGCCATTGTACACTCAAGCCTTCTTCAGGTAGTTGGAATGTTGAACTGAACCATTTATTTCATTCACTGGGGTAGACTGTTCTAGTTCCACATGCCATGTTTAATGGATGTCAGTTATCAGTTATCTCCTGTTAATTCCCCTCTCCCTTAACTGAGTATTGAAACTCGAACACTTTGGGTCCTGTTACTGGATCTAATCAACACCTTTATCCACTGTGCCATGTGTCTTTGAGGACATCTCTGTAAGAATTTCTGGGTATTATAAACCTAATATCTTCAGCAACCATTTTTTACCAGAGCTCATACTGCAATTTTTGTTATCGCTTTTTTCTGGCACTCCTTATTACTGGTTCCCATATCGTATTCATCTCTATGCTTGGTCGGCTCAGGAGATTTTTGTGGCCTAGCATATGTGCTGATTCCTTAAGTTTATGAATTTTCCAATGGTGTTCTTTGTCTATGATCTCAACCTGATCCCACAGAGGGTGGTGATCTCCCTTTTCTCTCCATATGTTGTCAGCCATGCCGGATTTTTCCACTTCTCCTTGTGTTACAGCTTTTTGGTGTTCTTGAAGCCTTATCTTAAGGGGGCAGCCTGTCTCCCCTTTATATTTCTTTCCGCAGCTGCACGGGATAGTGTGTACAGTCTTTAGTCATGTTCTCCTCTATGGGGAGGGAGGTCTTACTCAGGAGAGATATCTGTGAAGTGTTGTCCAGCTTTTGAAGGTTGTCCTGATGTTATATGGACCACAGATCCTTTGTATTTTCTCGGATAATCCCTTCACATAAGGCAGGCAGACTGTTTTCTGAGTGTTATTGTCCTCCTCTTGTACCCGCCTATCCCAGTTTATTGGGGCTGCTGCCGTGTACCCAGGGTGGTTGTTACTTTGTAGAGTACTACTTATACTGACCAGTTCTTTATCTAATGTTTCTGGGTCATCATTTATGACTTTTGTTCGGTGCTATAAGCAGTGGACGATCCCTTTCTTTACACTATATAGATGGTGGAAGTTGAAATTGAGGTACTGTCCAGTGAATATCGGTTTATGGTATACGGATGTCTTGAACCCCTGCTCTGTTCGAGATATTAGAACATCCAGGAATGGGAGTGTGTTGTTACTCTCTTTCTCCATCGTGAACTTTATTGAAGGTCTTATTGAATTCACATGGTCCAGTAGAACCTGAACATCTTCCTGGTGTGGCCAGAGTATGAAGGTGTCATCTATGTACCTTAACCAGAGTTGGCTTTAGAGATATAGATTCTGTCATTTCCTCAAAGTATTCCATGTATATATTTCCCATTGCTGGTGATAATGGTGTTGTAATAAATATGGTGACAAAGATGAGGACAATAGTCCAAGTAATGTAAACAGTGTACATATTACCTCATCTCAGAAATATAGACATAAACTGTTATATCAATATTATTTTAATTTGGTATAGCTTTCTTCATACCATCAAGTTTAAAACTTACATACTGGCCTCTTTAATGGATGCATTTACCATATCACTTAACCTTTTAACAAATATGTGAAGAATTAAAATTTTCTCGTTCTTTTGACACATTAATTTTGATTAAAGAATGAAAAGATCTTTGTAGTCATTTTTAAAAATCTTTCTCTATGCTTTAATGTATATATATGCATTTCAGCAACAGGAATAAAAATCTTTTCCTTTTGTGCATGTTTTAATGGATATAAATGCATTTGAACAACAGGAATCTTAAAAGTACATCTGTAAATGAGTATGAAAAATGAAATACTTGGTAAAGCTTTGAAATTTGCTCACAAAATCAAATTAAGATCAACAATTGTAAAAAGATAATTGTAGCAAGATAATGTTAGACATAGAATGAGCATTGTAAATTTTTAAAACGTTGATCAAGTTTTAAACTTTGAAAGGGTTGATATAAATACAAAAGTGGTGCTGAAAAGTTCTTGACCAAGAAAGGATCAGAAGGAAATCCTTGATTATCTGGTCAAATTTTAGAAATTGGGTTTGACAAAGTTTATCACTGCTCCATGTAAATGCATACATTAGTAACAGAAAAACTGATGACCCCTTTTTTTTTAATCTATTCACTTGGGATCCTCATACAAAAAAGATAATTTGAATAATGTTATTGAATAATTTATCAGGTGAATTTAAAGCATTTAAATTTTTGTGTCATTTAAAGTTTATCTTGGAATTTCAAGCTTGTATTTCTAAATGATCTTCATAATAAATTGAATATAAAATTTTTCTCATCTAAGTTATAAAATGGAACATCTGTATATTCATATACATAGTTTCATCAAACTGAGATATATTCAATCTTTAGCAATTTCTTGTTAGTTTCTCTTGCAAATGTAATATAATGTATCTTATTTTTATATGCAAGCACAAATTATAATCTGTTTTGACATTTTGGAATTAAATTTATGGTTTTATTCATCTTGATAATTATAGTACAATCAGTTAGTGGTCAGTATCAAAAATCATTGTTCTAATTTTCAATGAATTAATGATAGTGGTCCCTGTAACTTTGATAAGACAGCATTTCTCTCTACAGTCTTTTTGTATGAAATTAATACTTTCAGCCTGATGAAGAGGTTAACTCAAAAAAAAATCTGGCAGAATTTAATAGGCTGAATAAATCAAATATTTTAATAGATGTTTGCATCTCTTCATATTTATTTTATTGAATCACATGATAGATATTTTTGTCAGTATGAATGTGTTAATCCTAAACTTGATATAATAGACATGAACATTTTACTATGATTTATTTCTGAAACATTTGATTGATTTTTTTTTATTTATGTTTTTTTTTTATAGTTTAGTTATTATTGTAAGAGAAATTTCAAGCAATTTTGCTTGGTGGGGGGGGCATTTAAAAAAATACTTGAGATATTAATCTTAAAATGTCTTTAACTGGTGGTGTAGAGAAATGAACTCTGAATGACATTCACTTATGTGCAAATATCCTTGGGAAAGACATCAATCCATCTCTTCCCCCAGCCATTGGTTAAATAGTTGGACTTGTGCCTGGAAAAAAAAACAAAATAAACAATATTCTCAAAAAAATTCATATTGCTGTATTCACTAGAAAAAAAAAATAGTTACATTCCAAAATGTTTCAGCTTTAAATAACACACACGGGATTGATAAGCTGTGTAAAAAAAAAAAAAAAAAAAACACAATCAGTCTCTCGTAGATGCTGTCTACCTTAAATTTTTTTTTCTTTTATGTATACTTTCGAAAATTTATCAACAGTTGCGTAATAGTGGTGTTCTTGCAATGCCATGTCATGCATGGAAGGGTGTCTCTGAAAGCACCTCCCGTGGATAACCCCGAGGCCACACTATGTTGCAGTCCGCACCATTTCCCTTCTGCACATGTTACATTACATGACTGATTGCTACTATTATGCTAGGCCTTTTCCTTACCAATATAACACATCATGACTATAAACAAAGATATAAACCTAAACCAGCTCAACCTTTCCTTCTCCAGCATTTGTGGTATTCATACAACTTCTTCAGTGTGAAATTGTTCCTCTTTGAAAAGTCTCTGGACATTCTAGCTGTCCATGAAATTAAACCCTTCAATCCTCGCCTCTGATTTCTCAATTCCTGGTTACCTTCCTCACCTTAGAAAGGACTCCAAAGTCCACATGCATGGTCTGGGAGTTTAAGCCTGTGAATATCTCCCACTGGCTAGGGAACTCTCTCTTGAATTTCCAGACCATTTGTACATCTCTCTCTTCTCTTTCTGTACTGTTCCCCTTCCTCTCAAGAATGTTACGTGCTAGATAGTACTTCCAATAATATAGACAAGGCCATCTCTCTACACACCTTTACAAACATTTTAGTGTTTGGTGCCTTTAATGCCCACCATACTAGGTGGCTTAAACATTCTGTCACTGACCTTGCTGGCATCCAAACCCTTAACTTTTCAATCACTCAATCTCTCATGCAAGTGGTTGACTTCTCTACACATTTCCCCAGTAAAACTGATGGAAACGATTCTCTTCTCAATCTCTACCTCTATCCCTGACTTTTGTCATGCTATGCAGCTCTGCTCTCTTGGCAACTTTGATCTGTAGATATCTCCTTCTGCTCATCCACCGGCCAAGAATCTCCTACCAACAGAATATCTTTCTGTTATCAACAAGCAGATTGGGACTTGTTTTGTGATTTCCTTTGTGATGTACCTTGGAATGAAGTTTTTAATCATTCCATTCAAAAATATGTATCTGAGGTCTCCTCCTGAGTAAAAGCTCTCTGATTGTCTACTCATAACAATTGCAAGCATGTCCTCAATGAAGCAAAGTTAGTTTGAATGAAACAATGTATAGCATCTTGCAATTTTTGTTCTAGAGACTATTGGTGGCTCTGTAAGAGTGTGCTGAACAATAGCAAATACTCATTCCCTCCTCTATTTAATCAATTCAAAATCCTAACATCTCCAGCAGATAAGGTTGAATGCTTTGCTCAGAAATGTTCATTCAATTCAATACTTGACTCATCTGGAGTATCTACACTTGATTTCCCCGCTAGAACTTAGGCTCTACTGAGTGATATATGCATAACCCTGTTGCTGGTCTTGAACATCGTTTCTAAATTAGATTCCTATAAGGTAAGTGGAGGTGACAGGATACCAGCCATCATCCTAAAGAAATGTGCTCCCAAGCTGGTTCCAGTTCTCTCCAAACTCTACAACTATTGCCTCGCTGCTTCCTAACTTGTTGGAAGTTCTCATCTGTAGTACCTGTTTTTAAGAACTCTGGAGAACTGTCTGACCCTTCTAACTACTGCCCTATCAGTCTCCTACTGCTTTTCAGCAAAGTATTTGAGGCTGTAATCAATGCTTAAGTGGTTAAGCATCTTGCCTCTCAAGACCTACCCCCTGACAAACAATATGGTTTCAGTTTTACCTGGTCTACCACTGATGTGTTTATGGCCATAACTGAATATGTATATCAAGCTCTAGATATCTTAAAGGCATTTGACAGGGTTTGGCATGCTGGTCTTTTACATAAGCTTCAGGGCTATTGTATTACAGGGGATTATTTGATTTAATCCAATCATTCCTATCAAATCATGAAATTATGTTCATTCTGAATACTTGGAGCTTTGTATTCACTATTGCAGTAAAACAGGATTTTACAAGAATGGAAAAAATCCAGGTAATTTTTTCAGCTGCTGCAGAAAACTTAGAGATGAATATTCTTTCAACCATTAAGATTTTCAGTATTTTTTTTCTACACCCTCAAAAAGACTTTGTTAGAATTAAAATTTATGTTCAGCAATGAAGAACTTTCCTGATTGTCTGTATCAATGGCATCAAAATAATAACTGTCAAAAAGTCAATATAGGTAATCATTTAATTAAGTACATTGTGAGGCAAGTATGTAATATTGGAGAACATGATTGTATATTGCCTTGTTCATATTACTTGTAGGTATCAACATGTAAAATTATAGAATTTGTTTTATATTGACAGTATTTCTAAGATTGTTGCTTGTGAAATCCACATTGAACTTTTATATATAATGCTTATTTTGATGCATGAAATGAAAATCACATTTACTTCTCTCTGCCAACAATTATTATTTATGTTAATGGTGGACTTGTTTTGATATGCATAATTAAATGTGAAGAATGTCTTAAAATTTTTCAGATTGAGAATTATATTTTTTTAAGCTATTTGAAGAGACAATTATACAGAATGAAAGTGATTATACATGTATCAGGTTAGAGTAATTATGCTTGCTGAATGCATTTTTAAGCTGATTTTGCATCTGTTGTAGTTTAGTTTGCCACCCAGGATAGTTACAAATGATGTTTGAGCCAGAGTAATATTACATTGAAAACAAGTCATTACAATTGGTAGTCCTATCTCCAAAATTTTTCTGCTCTTTTCAACATTTCTCTTTAAATTATCTTTGTAATATCACAAAATCTACCTCTTGTGATACTGTTTTCTACTACTGAGCAATTGCTTAAAGGGACTGGTAGATGTAGTTCAGTACTTAATGTGTAAGATTTCAGGTCTCTAGTGTTGACATTAATATTCTCATCTGTCTTTTTAATTCCTGTTCCCTTGTTCTCTCTCCTTAATAGTGCTTGTTTTTTTTTCTTTTTTCCTTATATTATCTCACAGTAGCCTCCTGCACCTTAGTGGCTTTGTTGTTCTGCTTGGGGCAAAATAATTAAAAAAAAAAAAATACTTTCATACTAATGTTAATATACATTCTGTATAGCATATTTTCATCTGAACTTGGCTAAAGCATAGATAATATTCTTGACTGAACTGGTATTGTTCAACCAACTGAAAATTTGGAAATTAATTATAAAATATGCATTGCTTTAAGCTGGGAATAGTTAAGAGGATTTTTAAGTATGCCAAATATTTTGTATATTTCTTTCATTTCATACAGAAAATGTCTTATTTTTGTTGTCTCGGCACATTGTTTTAATTGGTTTATTTTTTTAAGAAATCTTGCATATCACACATTTACTATTTTATTCATTTTTTTGTAGTTTGCATTATATACAAGAATTGAAAATTTGACTAAAATTGGATTTTATCTCAAAACCATATTTTGAGTTGTGTATTTTCCTAACCATATTGGAATATTTTGATGCATTTGAAAAAAGGTTCCTCATGAAGTCTGACATTTGGCTGTAACTTAAGTAGCAAAGTATTTCTCACATGAATGAAATGAAAACCAGATAATTCCAAATGATGTGTGCACTAAAAAACCAACTTGTGAACCAAGTGTTTTGTTATAGCTAAACAATACATCCTTTTGAAGATTTTCCTTGAATGTTTGTTCTTGGACCTCTCATGCAGTTTTAGTTTACTAGTCACTGATAAGCATTTTAGCATTCAGAGAGTAAAATACTTATTTATATTGTTTGGACTGTTGTCCTCATCTTTATTGTCATATTGATGACGTTCTAGCTGTTGTAAACTCTGGCCTTCTTCAGATGATTGGAATTTCAAACTGAACCCTTTTTTGTCTACCAGGGTAGATTGTTCTAGTTCCACGTGCCATGCTTCTTCTGGGTGTCTCAGTTATCTCCCTTTTAACTCAATTCTCCAAGTTTTTGTTCACCACTGCAGTAACCAGGTATTGAACTCACAATTCTTTGGGTCAAGTCTGTTTAAGACTCCAGATTCAAACAGACTGGATTCATCTATGTCCCAAGTAAGGACATATTCCCCAAACAGGGAAACAGTGAGTCTTGGGTTTTCTCAAATTGGGGACTGTGAGCTGGAGTTTTTTTCTATATTTGGGAAAGAAATGAGCATGCGCGGAAATGTCCTCGAACTGCGTGTGTGTGTTGTCGCAGGGCACACCTTGGAGTACGATAAGGGACTCAACCGAGAACTACAAGAAGATGCACGAGTCGTTTAGCGTCTTGGGCGACAAAAGCCGTTGCGGTCGGTCGTCTGTCGGCAGCAGTCTTGGGTGCCGTTTTGCTCGTTTGCTGTCGTAAAGTGTTGTCGCAAGAAGGCATTCGTTTTTGTGTTGCAAGAGGCCCCCCCCCCATTTTCTCGCACAATATTCCAAAAGGGGAACAGCACTATAGACTTGTAAGCTGCTGGGGAGGCAATTTAGTCTCTTTTCAAGCCATTAGGGACGCAAGGTAAAGATAGCAACCCTTTGGTTTAGCTGCTGTAAAATACTGAATTTGATTACTGCTTTTGTCACTGTATGGAGTGATGTCACTAAGCAGTCCATGTGATCCATTAAACTTATTTCCATGAAAGAGAGATAATTGCCTTTTGTATCTATAGTGTCATCAAATTAAAGTATACCTATCTTTTATCGGGTAAAAAAAAAAAATCACATTTGTGTATAGTGTAAGTACTTATAAGAATATTGCCAAAATGTTTTGAAAAAGATGATATAATATTTTATTTATGAAATGCCAGCTGAATGTGTTTATGGTAGAAACTCTATTTATATAATTTCAAATAGCATAATATATCCACACTCTAGATTTACACTGGTTCATAAAAATCCTTTTTAAAAAATTAAAAAACAATGAAAATCAAGTACCAAATTTTTGCAATGGTCTGATAGTTCTACATGTTTAATGTTTAGTAAAGTGGGTATTGCATTATTGCATAAAAGTAATATTTTTTGCTTTCTACCCTACTAAAATATGGCACATGACATGGCATTGATTACTAAAATTTATATTAAACCTAACTTGAATATATAATTCACAATTGTCTGAATTGTAGATTTATATATGATAATTAAAGAAATTTGATGTCTTCAATACGACTGACAATATTTTACATGAACTTATTTTAAATTGCAAACTATTTAAAATGATTATTTTATTTAAATATGTCTTTGAAAACTTCTATTATTAATGTAATTCACTTTATTTACTTTTTGCAGACTTGTCAAAATTTCCTGATCTTTATTACTTTGAGTATTGCTAGAAATTTTTTTTCATGTGTATGTGTGTGAACTGGACGATAGACAAACTTATCTACTATTGAGGAAAAAATAACTAAATAATAAAGTTCAGCATTTTAGATGAAATTAGAAGTATAGAGTTGAAGTAGACTTTAGAAGGGACCAGAAACCCAATCCTAAACAGGAACCATCAGACAGTAGGTGACCTTATCTACTCTTAATCTGAAAGTATTTAAGAACTAGGATCATTGTAAGATAGCAGACAACATAAGCTTAAAAAAAGTGAGTTTGTTAAAAAAATGAAAAATGCTTTTGATACAATCTAATACAATTAATAATAATGATGATGATAATAATCTGTAATCATTATGAATTTAATATGATGCTACTTGTGATGTAGTTCCTTAAAAACTTGATGGAATTAACTCTAACTTGAGTGACTCGTGAACCTTGTACAAGGTGAACATCATTGTAAAAACAAAAATATAGTTCTGGGTTTGTGACTAAAAATGAGAGTAAGCTTGAAAAGTTTTAAATCAGATGCACTTTCAAACATATTGTATAGAGCTGTGGATGTAATGTTTTTTATTTTAAAACATATTTATTTTAAAATAAGCACCAAATTATCACAATTGTTTTTTTAATGTAAAAAATCAAATTCCACAAAATGTAATTAAATGAAATTAGTCAATTACTGTTCATATAATGGCATAAAGAAATCACTAATTCATGTCAGATGAAACTCTCATTTCAATAGGGACATTCAGTTGAAATGGTGAAGAAACTGGGCACTTCTTGACAAAAAAGCTATTCAATCACATAGCAGCTTAAAATTTTTATAAAGATTTCATATAGTTAAAAACAATAATTACAGAAAAACCTAAGAGAAAATTTATTTTCCTTCATATAGAAACAGTTATTTGAAATTTTATTAATACATATTTCAGATAGAAATACACTTGCATTCGAAAACTGTGCTAAAATTCAACAAATTAAAAGAATTGTAATGAAAATAAATGATCGTAACTTTGAAAATATCTCAGGAATTATCTACATGTATAAAATCACTTAAAACTGCTTTTCCCCATTAAAAAACAAAGCTTAGTTATTTCAGATTGGAAATGGTTTTAATTCCAGTTAAGCTCAAAGAAGTGAAAAACATTTTAAAATAAACGAGTTTTCAAAAAATCAGCTTATAGGCTTATTTGCCATAGGCTTTAATAAAATACTGTTGAATATTGTTTTAAATTTTGAACACAGACATAGCTGATGTTCTCTATCTCCTAAATGGTAATCTATAAGTTAATCCCATTGATTATTACACGTCCAGCAAAATGGAGTGTTATTTGAAGTCATCTCCAAGATTAGTTGGTGATTGGATTTTGTGCAATTTATGTAACTTTAATGTGCAAATAAATTCCAGTGTGTAATATAAACTTTAAAAACCATTAAATCTGAGAGTTAAGTTTCACTTTATGAGTGCAAGATTATACACAAGATATCTCAGAACAATATCTTTTTTCTTATGGATGTATAGATGGTGTAATGGATTGTGGCTTGGAATGAGAAATTGAAGAGACTGTTTGAATTCCAGTCATTCATTAGATTCATCTATCTGCAGATAATCTTGGAAATGAGATGAATCCATCTCTTCTCCCTTCAGATATGGGTTAAATAGCAGGGAAGACTGATCTCTCCAGCTGTGGTTAGCAACCAGTTTAGGAGAACAGCTCTTATTCAAAACTAATGACAAAATCACGGTCACCATTTGGCAAGGCATAGCACCCAGAAGCCACCTCTGCCAATGTTGTGGCGAAGACATCGGCAGCAGGATGTTGGATGTGGTCAATGGCAGAATCTAACAGACCAGATTTTGAGGCACTGAATTTCAATGGTATCATGCAGAAAATCCTTTAGACTGGACATTGGATGAATCCTAATTATTCAGTCAGATAGAAAATGTAGGAACACATTAAGTAGTCCTTTGTGTCTCCTAATATATGTGCAACCAAAATCATTTTAATTACACATGTAAGCAGCATCAAGAAGAAACACATAAATGCTATAGTGTGTCCCAACAGGCAACTTAGTTTTTTTTCCTTTAGCTAAGCTAATTAACTAAGCTAATTTTGGTGCTTTGTATAGAAGTTCTGTTTTGTTGATTGTAGTTATCTAAATTTTAGAAGTTATACCCAGGAACATCACCAAAAACAGCAGAAACAAAAATTCAACTTTGTATAATGTTAATAGTGGTTATGTAAGTTTATTTTTCAGCATCTATTCAGTCGTTCTCGGATTTTAATGGTAAAAAGTCTGCTTTGTTATTAGTATTGAGTTAAACTAAGTTTGTAAGACTGGTAAAAATAGTCAATGATTAGTTTTGAATCTCAATTAATCTACAAGAAGAGTTTGATCTTTAATACCCAATTTTTCTTAAACTAATGAGGATATAATCATTTTCATTTTACACCAGGTGATTGCTCAGCAGTGGTGATAATTGGTATACATTACTTGCTATTTGTTGGGATGACTGACTACAATTGACTCTCAAAGAATCCTCTTGTGACAATTATGTTGATTATGTATGTATTTTTTATATGGCATCTTTTCTGCTCTGTTAATAGAATGGATATTATGATTGTTGTTAAAGATGGTGCTGAAATTTTCTCAGCCCTGCTACACACACACAATATATATATATATATATATATATATATATATATATATATATATATATATATATAAATAAATAAATATATATATGTATATTCAAATAAAAAGAAAGAACAGTAAGATATGTAATCCGGTGTTCTTATTGATATTTTTATTTTTTACAAAATACTGCTCAATGTAAATTTAGTTAGCATTAATATTATAAATTAACTGATTTAAAATGTTTTTTTTTCACTACACAGTAATAACCATGTTTCAAAAATTGAAGCTAAAAACTTTAAATTTAATTTTGTAATTAAATTAAAAACATTAGTTGCATTTCATCCTCAAACGAATTTTGGAGTAACTTATTTTTTTAAATTTACTGAGTTTTAACTGCAAGGGAAATTCATAATTTACGGTTACCAAGGATACAGAGAAATCCAATCATCCGGACAAGGAGTGGTAGTGTGTTTGTTTTAACTTTTGTTGTATCAGTTATTTGTTAAGGTCGAAAAAGGGGTTAAGTTTAGGTATGGGTGGGGATGTATTTTTCAATGAATTCTGACATCCGTTAAATTCATGTCTGTGTTTTTTTTTTTGTTTTTTTTTTTAATTTTATTAACGGCAAAAATTCTTACAGCATTTTTTCTATTTGTATACTTAAAGATTTTTTGGGGGGATATTTAGGTTAGAATACGTTTTATTTAACCACTATTTTAAAATATTTTTCCTTTTAATTTTTAATAGACTGTTTCTTTTTAAAACAAGTAAATGTAATAGAATTACTTCCAGTATATAAAATTATTTTTCCATATCAAATATAAGTATGTATATTACCAGGTCACATTTTTTAAGATTTTATTTTTCAAAATATTATTTAAGAATTTTTTGACAATGACGGCAAAAAATAGCTATTTCATTTCTCTGATTCAGTAAATTTTTAATTTTTTTATATTTTATATATAAACCTAGTAATATATAGTTTCTCATGTATGCACAAAGGACATGGGTCATTTATTGCCTAACATATTCTAGCTTTTCTTATTAACTTCCATTTTACTGTAGGTGTTTTATTTGATTCTTTCAGGTGCCAGAAGTACTTCGGGAGAGATGTTTGATTTCTATATCTATTTATCCTAAAGGAACTTTGATGTTGGGTGAAACGCTTTTTGAATTCGAGGATGAAATGGAACTAATGTTTTTAATTTACTTAGAAAATTAAATTTAAAGTTTTTAGCTTCCATTTTTGAAACTTGGTTATTACTGTGTAGCGAAAAAAAACATTTTAAATCAGTTAATTTACAATATATATATCTCAAGAACAGTATTGGGGAAATTTTATGACAAAGTGGAAGAAGCTCATTTGTGATGCATTTTGTCCTTCAGGGCTTCATCAAACTAATGTTGTTATGCTGGTAGTACTACACATGCATTTTTTTTTTTAGTCAAATTCATTTACCGTCTTCTTTCCATCACTTTCGTAAGTAGGTATTTCAGACAGTCATATCTGCTTGGAATTGTGTATGTATGTATGTATGTATGTATGTATATATATATATGTATATATATATATATATATATATATATATATATAATATTGAACAATAAAAAAATATTAAAAAATTAAAATCTTCAGACACCCTGGATTGTAGATTAATGTTCTTTTGTTTTTATTATTATTTCATTTAAATTCCTCAACTAGTTTCGGCCAACATGGCCATCATCAGGAGAAGAAATATTTCTGCTTGTTGGTTGCAGTGAACTACAGAAATGAATGTCTTGATGGAGAAAATGAACTTTTGTCTGTAGTTTTCATTTGTTTTGTTTTTTTAAATTTTTTTATCATTTTAACATGAATCTTTTAACATTCCTTGTGTTGGTCAAACAGTCTCTTTTGTTGTTATTTGAGATAAGAACTGGATGGATCCATGCTGCTCTGAATTCCCCTGGTCAGTTTGACAGTTTTATTGGTTCCTGGAGAGGGGATGTGTTTCTGTTAAGTGTGTGTGTGTTATTTGGTTCTTAGGGAGTGAGTGTGATATGTGTAAGCATGTACATTGCTGTGGGTGTGTGTTATCATTTGGCTCATTAGTGAGTATGATGTTTGTAAGTGCGTATGTTCATGTGGGTGTGTGTATAACTGTGAGGCCTCAACACCTCCGTAAGCATGTCTGTCTTGTGTGGGTGAGAAATGTGGGTAGGTTTTGATTTGTAGGGTTATATATTAATACTATCTATATTGTTAAATTTATGGTTTAGCCCGGCTGGATAGTGTTTTTAAATGTTGTATCCACTTATTTTCATGGAACTCTAAAATCTTTCTAATGTTATCTACTCTGAATTTTTCTATTCTCTCAATTATAATGAATTTGGCATGGGTTTTGAAATCGTGTTTTTCTAGGCAGAAATGTTCTACAGGTAATAATTTTTCATAGGGAGTCGACTTAATTCAATTGTGATAATTATTATTAATTCTGTAGTGAAAGGGCCATTCAAATTTTCCTACATATTGTTTCTGGCATAGTGTGCATTCTAGGCAGTAAATTATATTATGACTTCTACAGTTAGAATCGTGGTAGATTTTGAAAGTAGATTTAGTGACTGAGCTAGTGAATGAATTCGTTTGTCTAATGTGGTTGCAACATAAACTTCTTTTGTTGTTACATGGTTGGGAAAATCCTGTTGTTTGTTTATTACAGATTACTTTGTCCCCTGAAATGTGGTTACTACCTATGATTTCTTTTAGGCTCTTAGGTCTATGATATGCTAAAAGGCCAGGTTCCTTAAACAATTTTTTTAAGTTTGGTTTGAGATGTAGTATTTCCCAGCAACTTTTGATTATTTGGGATAGTGGAGGCAGAGTGAGGTTGAAAGTGGTTACTAGAGGAATGCAGCTAGATTTATTTTTAATCTTGTACATTAGGGTGTCTTCTCTAGGTGTGGAAATTGCTTTATTTATTTGTTCCCTGATTAGGTGTTGTTTATAGCCACATGTTGTGAAGTAATGCTCCAGATTTTTTATGTTTATTTAATTCTTCATTGTTGGAACATATCCTTCTGAGTCTAAGTGCTTGTGAATAGGGAAGGTTCTCTTTGAGGTGTTTAGGGTGGGAAGACTTAAAGTGTAGATAGTTGTGGATGTCAGTGATTTTAGTGTATAGTGTTGTTTGTAGTTATGTTTTCATCTATGTAAATGCGGGTGTCTAAAAATGTTACTGATGTTGTGGATTTTTCATAGTCAAACGTAATTAAGTCGTGCACTGTGTTTAGGGTCATGAGGAATTGGATAAGTTTGTCATCCCTGCCCATGTATACAAAGAATATATCATTGATATATCTTGCATAGAATACGCAGTTGCTACTAATGAGGGGATAGATATGGGTCTCCTCAAATTTTCCCATGAATATTGTAGTATATGATGGAGCTGCAATGGTGCCGATGACACAACCTCTTACTTGAAGGTAGTGTGCTCCAGTGAAGTTGAAAGTATTCAATGTAAGGACATGCTCCATGAGTTTTATAACTTCTGTGGGGAGGGTCTTGTTTTCTTTTCTTAGTAAGTGCTTCCTGAAGGGCGGTTAGCCCTTCGATGTGTTTAATGTTTGAATAGTGACCTTACGTCCATAGTCACTAGAATAGCATTCTCTGGAACTGTTTGCATGTGATTAATTTTGTTTAGTAGATCTGTTGTCTCTGATGTCGGATTTTATTTCCTTAGCTAGGGGTTGTATGTAATTGTCTATGTATTTGGAAATTTTTGTCGTGTGGCAGTTGAACGATGAAATGACCGGCCTTCCTGGGTTGTTGCTTTTGTGTATTTTAGGAAGGAGATAGAAACGAGCAGGTGTAATGTTTGTAAGTGTTGTGCAGGTTTCCTTGTCGATTAGATTGTTGTGAAGCATTATGTTTAGTGAGCTAGTTAATTCTTTTTGGTATTCAGGGAGGGGATCTGTAGGTAAGCTTTTATAGGTTTCTTTGTCGCTAGCTGATTGTTGGCCTCTTTAATGTATTCTTTGATTCCCCAGATCACTGTGGCACCCCCTTTGTCAGCCCGTGTTATGATTAGGTCATCTCTGTGTCAGTGTCGAGGGCTATACGTTCCCCTTCAGTAATATTGTCACATGGCAGCTTACATGCTATTGTTTTCTTTGTCATTTGCTATGGCTATTTCAAATGTCTGTATAGTAATGTCTGTGTTTTGTGGGGTGTAGGTAGTATCCTTCTCTTTTAATGTATCAAGTATGAAAGGTGTGTGATTTTTATATATATATATATATATATATATATATATACACACACAGCATTCAATTCTTACTCCTTTTGATCAGGAATAGATTTTTTTACTTCGTTTTCTGTTTAGGATTAGATGTCTGGTAATTCTAAAGTCTTTTTCATTCTCTTTCACTCTCAGTAGCCCCTTGAATCTTAGTAGCACTATTATTGGGGTGAATTGATTAATAATACACACACTTAATATTTTCAAGTCTCTGGAAATATATACAAAGCAATGAGGAAAAATTTCTTGGCTCAGGAATTAAAATTCTGTTTGATCATTTGGTCAGATGTTTGCATGTGTGCCAGGTGAGATCTTTTCAGCACCCTGCCCTGTACAGAGATTTCTTAAAAAAAAAAAACAATCAAAAATGAAATTATCACTTGGTAAGGTGTTCTTTTTTTACAAGCTTTTTAAATAAGAAAATCTCATCAAATTAAAATCATGGGTTAGCTTAGAGATGTTGATATTGGAAATATTGATTGATTACAGCAAATAAAGCATTTTTTTCCTTTTGTTTTTGAGGGAAGGAGGGAATTTAAACATTGGTCACTTTACATCTAAAAATTGAATAACTAACAATATTGGCAAGTCATTTTCTGTATTATAATTTCAGCTCATTTTATGAATTAACTGAATGTTGAAAATTAATGGAAATGTGATTCAGTAAATGATGGTGGGGAGAACAATTTTTTTTTTAATTTTGGGATGCTGGAATTATCAGCTAGTTAGGGAAGCTAATTTCAAGATTGTTTTTTTTTTTTCTTTTTGGTCAATTTTCAGTTATGACATGGCAAAGCAATTTTATCTTTAAAAAAACTTACTGAATTTTTTTTGGTTGGCCAAAAAGTTTGTTCACTTTAAGTAGAAAATTTATTAAGCTAAAACAAACTTTGATCAACCCAATATAATTTAAAACTTGGAATTAAATTTTTTTTTATTAATTCTAGCTTACATAGATGTTTGTAAAAATTAAAATCTGACATATAAATCTACATTTGGCAGAAAACCATTTCTTTTTTTTTTGTCTGGAGAATTTTTTGGGTTTCCAAAAAGAAACCAGAAAAAAAAAATTGAAGACATTACATTGTCTTCAATCAAAGTTGCATAAATTAAAATTACTGCTTATATATATATATATATATATATATATATATATATATATATATAATTTTTAAAATCTCTGGCCATTTTTTTTTTTTTTTTTTTTTAAAGTAATGTGTATGTATCTCAAATATATATGTGTGTGTGTTTATGTATCTCTCTGTCTCTCTCAATCTTACATTGGTAATTAGTACTACTGACTGATATATTTCCTCAACACTACCCTAGTCACACTCTTCATCCCAACCCTCCAGTTGATGAGTTAAGGCTTTCTTTGATTTTCACTGACTTTAGGTCAGGAAAAATTAAATTTGACATTTTTCAATTGATATGTTGTGCTGAAAACATTATACTGTATGGAATAAATTAATTAAAATGGACATTTGAAAAGAATAAGTTGAAATAAAAAATGTGTTTTTTTGAAAAAACCGGGCATACAAGTCATTTAGAGAATTTTAAAATATTATTTATAAAATTAAAGCAAGAAATATATCACCTACTAAATGTCTCCAGCTCAGAGACTGCTCAGATCTACATAGCCTGACTAACTGCATTAATTTTATTTCATTTTTTTTTTTTTTTTTTTTTTACTTAATTTTTTTTTTCTTTCTTTCTTTATTATGAACAGTATCAACAAAATGTATTTAGGTCAATATTTTGAGGTATGGAGTTAAAACAATTTTGGATCCAGCTGAAGTCTAGAATGAAAACAATGCACTAAAAAAAGATTTTTGTTGCTTCGAAATAGATATACCTGAATGTTGACTCACTAAAACTAAGCCTGACAAGCTTGACCACTGGAGATAGATATATATATATATATATATATATCTATGTGTGTGTGTGTGTGTGTGTTTTTTAAGTGCATCAATGTTAATAAAGGGAAAATGTAGGTTACAAATAACAATATTAATGTTAGTTTTAAAGTTCAATATTTCATGATTTGAATTTTACTTTGTTTGCATTTTCATACTTAACTGAATAAGTCATTAGGCAGCTTGTCTTAGAAAATCTGTGGTCTTTATGATGAGTATTAGCCAAATATTTTACCCTTACCAAAATTTTATAAAATTGTGATTTTCTTAACAATTCTAAACTATATGGTCCAGTGTCTCTGCTATTTACCTTGAGCTCCTTGATAAAATTTGAAGAATCAGCAATATTATTGGTCTTGATCTGGCAGCTTTCCCATCACTGTAAGGTTGCCTCTCTCTGACTTTTCTATAAATACTTTCATGGTAATTGTTCAGATATGCTCTTCTCGATGGTACCTAGACTTTTTTTAATTTAAGTGCAGTACTAGACTGTCGAGATCTCATCAATTTACAGTTGAGCTGACTAGATATAGCCATAAATTCTATGCTAACAGTTTTTTCTCACTTGTGGAACTCCTTTCTGGCCCTCTGCTCTCCAACTAAATTTAATCTGCAAAATTTAAATGAAATGTCAATTGCTATCTACTGTCCTCCTAATTACTCTCTTCTCTTCCCGCTCATTATTAATGTTTCTGTTCCTAATTCTTCCTCACTTTTACTGCCTTGCATGGGGGTGATACTGATTTTTTTTTTTTTTTTTTTATATCTCCTCAATTTAAACACCTGTTCCACACCATAAAAGTTACAATTAAATGTACTTTCATATCAGGTGATGAAAATCTTGAAATTCACGGATCAGATTAAGCTTCTTTCTGATGAAAATAAAGCTTTAAACATTCTATTTTAAATCCAATGCTCCATTTCTGGCTTAAATTAGTGAGGTATAGGCTCAGACATGTACAGAAAACCATGAATTGATAGTCATCATAACATACTTTGTTGAAGAGAAAGTGAGTCAATTCCAAGTAACGATGTAAAGCTTTAAAACATAGTATTTTCATACTAGCATTAGCAAGAAGCAATTGTAGTGATAGAACGATTTTGGTGGTGACAATCTTAACAACTTAGTATATGCAGATAGCTCAGTGTTGACATCAGGTACAGAAAAGAAACTATAAGAACTCTTGCAGAGGTTAGTGAAGGAAAATTAGAAGAAAGGACTAAACATCAATTGCAAGAAGACAGAATGCATGGTTGTTAGCAAAAGGATCAGCTCAACAGGCAAATTACAAATTAGAAATATCAAAATCAAGCAAGTACAACAATTTAAAGATCTGGGGAAGTTTTAACAGAAGATGTAAAATGCAACACCAAAACCAAAAGTGCATTGGGATAGGGAAAAAAGCCTTCCAAAAACTAAGCAAAGTATGAAGAAACTGGGAAAATTTTATTAGAAACAAAGAAAAAAAAAATTACTGAATTGTTATGTCTTTCTATATGGCAGTGAATGCTGGACAATATCATCACATATGAATAAAAGACTTGAGGCAACAGAAATGTGGTTATACAGAGAAATGCTGAGAATACCATAAACTGAACATATGAGCAATGAAGTAAATGGAAACAAAAAGGACACTTATACTTAGGATCAGAAAGAGTTGAAATTTCTCGGGCACATAAGGAAAGTGGGCTTGGAAAATTTGATACTCACAGGACATTAAAAGCAAGAGGAACAGAGGAAAATGGCATATAACCTACCTTACAAGCTTGTGTAAATGGATGGCAGAACCCGGTTTAGGAGAGTGTTATACTAGAACATACCTATTCTATTGTAAATACTCTCCCAGATATAATAAGTAGTAGAAGTCGCCAGGGGGCTCAGTGGAGTTGGTGTGTCAGTCGATGTATCAACCACCACAACTAGATTGCTGCGTCATTAACTATTATTTCAAGTTCTTAACGTTTTGTACATCGGACCCTTTTAGGACCAACTTAGTGAAATACAAGCCTCCACTGTGAAAACTACTCTACAACAGAGAGATAGCAAAAAAACAGTTTAAGAGCTACAAAAGACAGGGAATTATGGAGAGCCATGACTGCCACCATCCTGAAGGAGCATGGTGCATAGAAGATGGAACAGTACACTAAATTAGTTCCATTTTAAATTTTGATCAATGTTAACCGACTTAAAGAAAAAAAAAATATATATATATATATATATATATCACAAGTCATCTTGACTGAGGGTTTGATTGTACTGGCTTTGTTCAAATTACTGATCATAACAGATTATGCACTCTTGTTCAGAAACTGTAACTTAGGTCCACTCAGTATAGTTGTAGTATAAATCACAGTGGTGGTGAGGTCTGTGGGTGTTGAACAAAAACAAATGTGCTTGAACAGGGAAGCCACCTGAACAAGCAGATGTGCTCAGAAAACAAGAAGCTGGTTATATATATATATAAATATATATATATGATGGACTTTTCTGTTGATTTTGATTATATGAGGATCCAACAACCCTATTCAATTTTTATGTTTGTCATATGTGACACTTCAGTCCCACTAATGACTTGCATACAAGTCCACATATTGTGCAACAATAATATTTACTGACACTTTTGATGATGTCTTTCCTCTCTTCACTCATCAATATGACCGATTTCAAAATTTTTGATACCACTCTGGCACAAATATATCCAGTTATTTCTATCCCAGGCAACTCATTCAAAGTTAGTATGAGGCACATTGGCAGCTGAGAGGTTACTCTTTAGCTTGTTTTTATACCCGAGACATGACCGTCCAACAGTCCTTTATCTGCTGTCAAGCTGGCCATACATGAGGACCTTAGGTATTCTCTCATCACTTGTCCTTGCAACATGTCTAACCCAGTGAAGTTGTGACTGGAACAAGAAAGTCTCAACACCGTGAACGTATTTTGTGTGATCAACATTGGACACCCTCTTGTCAAAAGTACAGCCACAGGTTGTGTGAAGACAACCAGCTGATGGATATGGGACTTATATAGGGTCCACGATTCTGATCTGTACAAATGTCTGTGTAAAAATATATCTATATACACACACATGTATGTGCGATAAATTCAAAATTGATTGATACATATAAGTATTGCATTGATATTTTTAAATTTACTTTTTAAAACATTAACAATAATTCTTCTGCCACCACTTAATATAAAGTCACTTTGATGTCTGTAGGTCCTTACTTTCCATACAAACAATTATTTTTATTTCATGCGTGACTTTGCTGAATTTCAAAATTAATTTTGATTATTCCCAAATTTATTTCCAAGTTATAAAAATTATCATATAAAAAGTTGCTGAAAACAATCGCAGTAATGAAAACTTGGAATCAAAAATTTCAGGACTGTGGGTCCAGATCTGGCCTGGAATCTTTTTAATTTACTCACAGGATAGGCACACACACACACATACATACATACATACATATATATATATATATATATATAATTTTATAAATGAATAAAAACTACTCAGTAATACAAATACTTTTATCGCTCTGGGATAATATTTTTTATCTTTTGGTTTTATTAAATTTTTTAGCAAAGAATTGATTATTAGCATTATTTTCTTATGCATTCCAAGCTCGGAACAAATAAAAAGTAAATGAAAAATGTAGTTTTTGCTTTCAGGTTTTATTACTATATTCTAAACTGAGACAAAGAAAACACAAGTTGAGCACATGTTTTATGATTAACTTTGAATATGCTCATAAATTCAGAATAATTGTTCAATATATTCTGTCTAAAAATAATTACCATTTTCATCATCGTTAACATTTTCCTGATTTCACTGAAGTGAACTTTCTATTGGGAAAATGTAATGGTAATTTATTTTACCTTAGCAAAAATTTCTACTTTTTTTACTGCTGAAATATATTCATTGTTATTTTATGAGACTAATTGTATCAAGCTTTTATAGATTCCATGTTGTTGGTGTTATAATCAGGGTTTTAAGATTTTGTGTTTTTATCAAAGATATAACGATAACTTTTGAATTTTTCATTATTTCACCTCAAGCAAGGTGATAAAGCCACTAAGACGTGGTTACTGAGAAAATGTTAGCGAAAAGAAAGGACCCAAAAAAAAAAAAAAACAAGGTTCAAGGAGACTGAAGATGATGATTGTCAGTGTGTTTAAATTCTTGTAGATTGTAGTTGACAGGAAAGCAAGAAGCCAAAAGAGTTCCACAGGTGAGAATTGAGAAGAAACTATTAGAATAGAACTTATAGTTACACTTGGTAATTTCAGCAGTAAAATGATGAGACCTAACTGCCAATCTAGTACTACACTTAAATTCATGAAGTCTGTGTACCAAACAGGAAGACTCATTAGGACAATTGCCATGAAAATATTTACAGAAAAAGGCATGGGGAAGCTGCATTCCAGCAGTGGAAAATGATTGAAGCCAAGATGCTAGGTCAAAACCAATAACATTGCAGATTCTTTGCATTTTGTCATGTGCTTTTGTAATTTTTGGTTCATGTTTTGACAATTTATTGTCTAACTTTTCAAGTTAGAACTTGCTTTTTCAAACTTCATTTGTTTATGTAAAATTTATTAATAAACTACAGGTATCTTAAAAATATATGCAAATAACAAACCCAAAGGGACTTTAGATTCAATTTCAAAGTGTAAGTCCACTGTCTTTCTGGTGTTTATTTTTATTCTTAAATGTTAAAATCCATAAATCTACATATTGGAAAACTCCAATAAGAATCTAAAGTTATGGAATGTAATTATTCTTGTATGTCTTTCTTTTCTTAGAAACTTAATTATAGATTAGAGAAATGTTATACTAAAAAAAAAAAAATCTTTGTTATATATGACGTTTTCAACAAAATTTTTGAGCAATACGCATATTTTTTCCTCAGCAAATTTTCAAAAAAGTTTTTAAATGATTTGGGAATGTCACTGATATTTTAATAGATTTTCTGTTGCTGCTTTTCTCTTCTGCAGTTGTGCTTGCATGCTTAACTATTCTTTGATGTTTGTAAATGGAAGAGCCACTATAAAACTGGAACACATGCAACTGAGCGAATGATCTTAAGTGTAAGCACTTACATCTTGGCGGGAGTTAAATCTTTTTAGAAGAAAAAAAAAAAACTGCTTCATTCTCCTAATCACTAATCTTCCAATTCATATAAGACCGACAGCCACATCATATTGAAACATTGGTATGATCACTGAAGTTAAACAATGTCAAGCCTGATCAGTACCGAGATGGGTGACCACTTGGGAATACCAGGTGCCATAAGCTTGGATGTGCAAGTGGTGTAATGGATAATGGCTTGGAATTGTTAACTGGAGAGCTGAGTTCCAATTCCCATTAAGTCATATTCACTTATGCGCAAATGTCCCTGGGAAAGGTATGAATTCACCTCTTTCCCCCACCTATGGGTTAATTAGTATAACTTGTATCACTAAACAATTATCTCTAAAAAAAACAATTCTTATAAACTAAAAATATTTTCTGGCTTTAAATAACCTGCAAAGAGCTGATAAGCTGTAGAAAATCAATCAATCCAATTCATATATCATTTTATGATGTTAATAGTGAATAACAATGTCTCTCATTCTTTTGACCTATATATACATTGAAAAATTTCTTATTCTCTATGTTCAAAGATATCATTTTATTTTATATTTGTGTTTATCAACTGATGACAGGTGGAATGTGATATCATTTTTATCCATTACAAAGACAAAGTTTACTCCTAAGATTGTCTCTTCTGACTGATATAAGTTAATAGTGTAATGATGAAAAAGCAGTTATTTGTCATGATCACTCATACAGATTGCATTTTATACAATAAAACTTTCCGATCACAATTCAGTTAATTGGCTCACTCTTCTATATATGAATATATAAAATCATGTTCTGTCATTAGCAGATATTATCTAACAAATTAAGAATCCATTTTTTTTTTTTTTTTGTATTATAATTCATCAAATAGTTTCTTCAAATTTTCAACTCATAATGTTCCTTTTGTTTATCATCAAGGTTATATATTATTAATTTTTGTACATGAAGGATGACAATTTTTTGTGATAGTTTATGATTCAGATTATAACATTATTTCATAGAACATTTTCAACTTCATAGGGCTACATAATCTGATCTTTTTCATGATGTATCTGACTTCCTTAACTATGTTTGTAGCTGTTTTGGTATCATTAAAATGATTACTAGAAGCTACTTTGCTACTGTTTCCATTTCCACTTATGAGGAACCAGGTTAGTATGATCCATCACTCTTAGATTTGTAAATTAATAAAATATTGAAGTTTGTCATGTTGTACAAAACTGTTCCAACGAAAACAAAAATTTCGAAATTTTCTTTCATTGGAAAATTATCTTGGTCAAGATAAATTAGGATTGTCTTCAGTTGATGCTGTAAATCAGTGGTTGGCAACCTTTTGGAGAGAGTGGTCCAGACAGCTATGCAGTGTTTCAGGAGGGAGGACCATGATATTAAATGTACCATAATAAATTCTTGACCTCAGATCACTTTGTCCAGAAGGTTGCCTTAGTCTGGACAAACTTTCTTTATGGCAATTGTTTCTTGACAAATTAAGCAAACACATTTTGCAAAATGCTCAATGAAAAAATATCTATGTATCCAGTTCTTGTCAAAATTTCTGCACTCAAAAACTATTCTTTTATTAGTTTCCATGGGCTTGTTTTTGTTCAGACATCTTTTCAGTGGTCTTTTTTGACTTCTGGAAAGGAAAGAAAAAAACAGAGTAATTGGTGGGCCAGACTAAAATCCTTCATGTTTGCTGACCCCCTGCAGATCATTAATCTCTAATCCCCCCCCCACAAGATGTTTCTCATTGATTATTAGAATATATTGCGAAATAGAAAAATCTTTGCATAGTACCTTTTAAGTATCATTCAGTAAGCACCAAATATATTCATACTGCTTAAATTACTTGAAATAGTCAATTCTATATTCTTTGTTGCAACTTCTCTTTGAAGTGTACACTTTGTTCTCTTGGTAAATAATGGTCGGCCTAAAGAAATTTATTTTTTAATGTTTTTGGAGTACTACGAACTTTTGGTTATGTAGACAACTTGTCTAACAAGTTAGTTTTTAAACCTTCATTTGTTTTCTGAATTATCTGCTAATGATAGCATAATCCTCTATATTTCCTGGGTACAGGCAATATCTAATTATGGAAGATCATTATGCAATGTGGAAATTTTCCCAGCAACAGTACATTGAATCTGAATAAAAACTTGAGTATTTGCATACTGAATTATTTTTTATACAAAATTTAAGTACTTCAGGTATTTGTTCTTTTTTAATGTAGTTTGGAGTTAGATATTTTTGTCTGCATTAAATTGATTCTTGTAAGATTAGAAGTAATTTTTCTGCTTCATGGTAGTAGAAATGTTTTGAATATTTTTATTTTTTTTTTTTGTGATGTATGTTCAAAATATTTCCCTTCTCATTGTTATTAGGATTGAAGTTTCAAACCTTTAACATTCTGGAGGTGATTTTGTTTTGCAAAGCAAAAATTTTATCCTACCACTGCAAGTGACTCAGATGAATTAATGATAATATTTGAATTTTGCAGTTGTGTTGTCATATCCTGCTATGGCAACAGAAAATGACCATGACTGAAATTAAGTAGTGCAGTAGAGGAGCCTTGAAAAACAATGCAGTGGTAAGGAAAGCAGTAAATAATAGTGTGTTAAAGATTAAATTGCTTTGTACATATTTGGGTGTGCCATTTTGATTCTTGACATTACCCTTTAAAACCTCAATAAAGGTTGATATGAATGTCCCTTTATTCTTGTTTCTGAGAATTTCACTAGATTTCATTTATCTATATGAAGACATGGCTAGAAGTACCTGTTTTTACTCTGTAAAAAGATCTGTCTTCATCCAGATGTTGCTTAAAAACAGCAGTTTAATTTTGACAATATCTATAATCACTTCCAGATAACTTCATTTGTGCACATTGAGTATTGTTAGAATTCTAATTTATACTGACTGGGGTCTTCACTTATTAAAAATTATGAACTTATGTATATTATTATGTATATAAATGTTGGAGTTATGATAGCATGGTTATATGATTTGAAGTTAGAGATGTTATTTCTTGGTTGGTATCTATTAGTTTTGTTACTGCAATAGTTTTTTCTCTAAATACTTAGTCTCTCAGCAATCAACTATTGCCAGACTGATCCAATCAAAAGCAGGTTTGTGATTGTAGGCCAGAAATAGCCACTGTGGCAGCTGATTGGCTTGAAATCATGCCAGCCAATTTTCTGCCTGCCTGTCAAATAGTATGATTGTATGAGATTGTAATAGTAATGTAATGATATGCCATGTTTTTGAAGCTGTAATGATCAAGAATTTGCTATGAATGGTTATTTCCTTTTCTCTTAGAGCTGAATTTGAAATCTGAATACAAGGAGGTACGGAAAAGTTTTCTCGACCTGATCCACTTCCCAATATCTAATCAGATGACCAAACGTCTTTTTTATTTTTTAATGTGCTTCTTGGTTGGTCCAAGACTTTTTAAGATCCCCTTGTGCTTCAATTGGTTTATTGCATAAAGATGTGCCGAATGCTCATGAGTATTTAACACACAGATAACAACTATTAGAGTTGATCATACATAAATTATTACTAATTACATAAAAAAAGGTGAAGAAGGTAAATAAGTTTTCAAGTAGTGTTTTTTATATATATATATATATATATATATATATAAAATGTCTGTCTATGCACGCTGAAAACACTGGTTTTCATTTTTTTCATTTAATCACCCAAGTTAAGCAGTGTCGAGCCCAGTCAGTAATTAAATGAGGGAACACTGGGTACTATAAACAACCTCCTACAATCTGAAACCTGTTTTAATTTTAAATAATCCATAAAGGGTAAAGCCATAAATAAAATCACTCAATTTCTCTATGAAAAAAAAACACAATCATGTTTATTTTGAGCATATGTATAATGTTCATTTGTATGGCTCTTTGTGTGTGTGTTATCTCTCTCTCTAATATATATATATATATATATATATATATATACACACACACACACACACACACTCTGATTCTTTTTGTTTGTTTTTGCAACATGCTGACATGTTGAAATCCTCACAATATTTGGTATTGTTGAAGTTATTACTAATTTTTTTTGTTGAGATTTACAAACTCTGTTTCGTTCAATTTCCCAAACCAATCAATGAAATTTGAATAAGTCAATTTGTTTGGAAAAATACTTTGACAAAAATCCTACTTTGTGTTTTAATTTAATTTTAGATGACTTCATGGTAAAAAATGTTTTAAGAAAATTTGTTTTTCCTTTCTAACAGTGAAAAATAAATTTTGAGGACTTCTTACTCTTAAGCATGCAATATGTAACGGATCATGCGTAAATATTTCTTCCTGCAATTAAATTCCAATTTTTGAAGCATTTGGCCTTGCAGTTTGTTTATAGTTGTTGCAAATGCAGGACAAACTGGAAACTGAGTTCTTGGATATATAAAAACTTTATGAAAAATATCTGAGTTAACCTGTAGAAAAAGACATAAAAAGTCCACATTGGATGAAAGGTGTTGGCTAACCTTACAGTTTTCCTATTCTTTTACCTTTATAAATAAAAACTTTAATAGAAGATATGCAAAAAGTAATATTTTTACTATTTATTTTAATCATTGTATGTTAAATAATAATACTGTTAATTTTTCTCAAAAATTAATGTAAATTTATTGTACTAAGCTATGCACCCTATTAAAACCAACTGTACTTTTGTACCCCTGAGCTGTTTGATTAGTCAGTGTATGATTATTTTACAGAGACGGACTAATGAAAGTTGCAGAATTTTTATTTTTATATATATATATATATATATATATATATATATATATATATAAAAAAGAAGAGGGTGCCGCAAACGTTTTTGGTTGTAATGTGGATTTATTTTAGAAAATTTTTAGAAAAAATAGAAACAGATCCAAGATTTTTAGAAAAATAGAAACAGATCCAAGAGCACATAGAGGTCACTAAAACATTAAAAGATTAAATGCCGATAACTACTCGCTGGACAAACCTTAATTGTTTTATGACCCTTCACGCAGAACTCTTCATTGACAATTCTAGAAAGAAAATTCGGATTGCCAACACACAAACAGAATGTCTCATATCGAGAATATTCCACATTGAACATGAAGAAAAAAATTAATTATTTTAATAATATGTAAAAGTCTCCACTTTCACCTGAAGACAGTTTGCGAGACCAGACCAGAAACACGTGTCGTGAAATTATGTAAAACAAAGTATAATATTTTTTCTCAATAAATCCACATTACAACCAAAAACGTTTATGCACCCCTCTTCTTTTTAATATACATACTTTTCTCTCGTTGGAACCACTACAACATATTCCTTTTATATATATATATATATATATATATATATATATATATATAACCTCAATTTAATAGATTAATGGGGGTGGAATAGTCTGTTAAAACTATTTGTCTGTTAATTTGAAGCACTTTATTCATGGCTGAAAAACACCCTGTACGATAATAAAAAAAAAAAATTGTAAATAAATGTAAATACAGTATGTGATTTTTATATATATATATATATATATATATATATATTAAAATTTTAAGTTGTTACTATATACCTTTAAATAAAATTTTAAAGTTTAATCTGGTGTCTGTTGGTTCTGGGACCATTAATTTAAGGTTTTATATCTCCAAATGTAAAAGAACAAAAATAATATAAATTCAAACATTCATAACATTAATTTGAAAAAGGGCTCAATACAAGAGTAGAGTAATAAATATTTATTATAAACTGTTAAAATGAAACATGCAAGTTACAAAAAGGTATATTTGTTTCAGTGTCTAAAGATGTCTCGACAGGCAGTTAACAATGATGGTAATAAATGATTTTATTTAAAAATACAATTTATGAAACATCACTTCTTTTTACATTTTTTTGAAATTTTCCATAGAAGGCAAAGGAATAAATATATATAAAAAACAAATTATTCATTGCCTAATAGGAAAAGAAAGAAAAAAGCAAATTAAAGGAAAATAAATCAATAAAAAGAAAGAGGAAAGAAAAATGTATAAGAAAGCATAAAAAATCAACCCTGCTACCAAGAGAAAGAAAAGAAAGGAAAAAGGAGTATATCCAAATTTTACAGATACAAAGGAAAAGGAAGGAAGGAAAGAAAATAAGATATGAATACTTTAAAAAAAAATGTTCATATAATCATCTTATCCTTTACTAATGCTGACAAATGAAATATTACTTCACTTTCTAAACATTTTTGAAAATTGAAAGAGGAAAACAAAATACCTAAAGTTAAATGGAAAATTCTCAAACAAGCCAGAATGTGTAGATCCATGGCTGAACCGCATTTCCTTTGTCTACAGGAGAAAATTGAGATAATTAAACTCTTGAATAGTGATCAATTATTAAATCAGAGATATGAAACTGCGGTGAATTGCCGGCATTTTAAGGAATAAACCCAACAATCTTGCTAAACTTTATAACTCAATAATCATTCCTCTTATGTTATATTACCTTTATATAAAATTTTAATGCTATCCTTAGTGGTTTATTCTTGATTAAGGTATTAAATAAGTTAGTGTTCGTAAATTACTCTTAGAAAGATTAGCCATGAATTGGCTTATAATTATTTTACTTGTGACATTGTTTGATAAGTTTTTAATTTAAAATAAATATATAAAAGTCATTTGAATGTTTAAAATTTAATTTGTATTCTAATTTATAATGTAATGTTGGTATAGTTAAGTAGTTGTTTTGTTTGTATATGGTTTTTCTTTTTAAAGTCTTTTATTTATATACTATGTTTAATTTTGTTTGAATATGTGATTTCATTCAAAGTGCTATAAATTTAGAAATACTACAATGTATATGTAATATGTTTCCTATCTCGTTGCATTATATTTCTGTTCAGTTTTGAATTTTCTATCTTAACATGCCTTCATTAGTAAAATCTGGTATCAACAACTTCTTATTTTTTTCTCTTTCCTTTTCCTTTGTATCTGTAAAATTTGGATATACTCCTTCCTCTTTCCTTTCTTTTCTTTCCCTTCTCTTTATAGTAGTTATTTCTTTGTCTGTCTTTTCTTTCTTTCTTTTTTTTTCTTTTTTTTTTTTTTTTAAATTGATTTTTTATTTTCTTTACTTTAATTTGCTTTTTTTCTTTTCCTTTTATGGAATGAATACATTTTTTTAGATAAATTTTTCTTTGCCTTCTATGGAAAATTTTCAAAAATGTAAAATGAAGTGATGTTTCATAAATTGTATTTTTAAATAAAATCGTTTATTACTGCCATCGTTAACTGTCTGATGAGACATCTTTAGATGTCAAAACAAATATGCATTTTTGTTGTGGTAACTTGCATGTTCCAATGTAACAGTTTATATATATATATATATATATATATATATATATATATAATAAAAAGGCTTAAACACTAATATTCCATGGTCATAATTTATTCCATTGGAATCGTAAATACGATCCAATTCATCAGACCTACAAATTCAAAAAGAAAATGGAAAAAAACCCACTCCGGAAATAAAAACAGAATTTAGAGAGTTTAAGTATGAGGAGGAGGAGATTAAACCTTAACAGAGAGAATTTTAGGAGAGATAGGTGGAAGGGGTTTAATTAATATATATATTTTGCATATGTATGTATATTTTCCACTAATTATCTATATATATATATATATATATATATATATATATATATATATATATATATATAAACATTGGGCTGAGAAATTTTTTTGGGAGAGAAAAAAATCTTGTGTATAAATATGCATTGACACTAGTTGTTGTTGCAGCTAAATTTAACATTGTTTAACTTTTTTTTTCTGGTTTCTATGGAGTAAGAAAATAAATATTTATGTACTTTACATTGTTTTGAAACTATTTATACAAATGCATGAACATGTTTGCTAAAATGCAACAACCTTGCAGGTAAAATGAGCTCATACAAGGCAAAAAAAAAAAAAGTAACAGATATGCATTCTACTGGCTATTGCTCTAATAGTAACTTAAAACTAAAGTAAACAATCTTCATACAAGGCATAAAAAACTTCTATTAAAAGAACAAAAAGAATTTGAAGCTATACACACCACAATTGCCTAAATTATTACAATCAAAATTTCCTCTATACACTTGACTCTGTCCATTATTTTGACCATGATGTTTAAGCGATCATCTTACACAAGCACCAAAAAATTGATAGCTTCTTATATGCAAAGGAAAATAGGAACTGGGTATATGGTCATCAGTTTGGATGTTCCAAGTACAATATCTGACTTTGGTGCCAAAAACAAGTTCAAAATTTTGTTGAAGTCTAAGACAACAGATAGTGGGAAATCAGAATTTCCAATGCTTTGAAAGAGGTGATCATGAAGGAATTATAGACTGGCTAGCATTGAAATAAGCAATTAGTTAATTTGAACCAAAGGTATCATTTACTTTGTCATAATGTCCTGAATATGGTGACTCATGTGACCAAGAAAAAAAAGTTATTAAGTCTCGTGAATGAGATGCTTCCCCTCCCTAACCTTTATGCTTAATTATCTTAAAAGAAAAAAAAAATTATTATACACAAGAATTATATATATCCACACACACACACACACTGTACTGGAAAGCATTTTGCCACACCAAAGTAGCAGTTTAAAAAAAAAAAGTTTGCTCCAATTTTAGAATGTAGGTAAAACTGAGGACTTTTCTGGATACCCTTTTGTGTGTGGTGATGAAAGAGTTAATGGTCTGATATATTTTACCTTTCCAGTTAATCTTGTCTTAGTAAAGTTTCACACCACTTTTTTCAGTAATTTACCAAAAACAATTGTTGCAATATTTCTTTATTTTACATCTTCTGATAATTATCTTCCTTCAGTGATGACTTGGAAATTTTCAGTTTTTACTTCAAGTAGTCTTCCTACTTTTTTTCTTGTTAATTCAATGTAACTTTTTCCAAAATTGGGAACGTAAATCATACAATAACTTTCTCTTCATTTATTAGAGGAGGGAAAAAAAAAAACATAAAAATTAATGATTTAATTTATGTATGAATGCAAATACTCACATATACTCTATTTCAATTTGTGTACAAGCTTATAAGGTATTTGTGCGTTTCATACACTTAATAGTAAAAAATGCCTTTATCATGAAGTGCATATCCGTTTTTATTTTATAAGACTTATGTAGTATAGGATTAGGACCAAAATAAGTTGTTCTGGTGATGATGCATCATTAAGGGACATTTTTAATAAACTGCTTTGGAATATCAGCTTCTATGGCTAAGTTTGTCAAACTTCTTGTATAACTGTGTGTGTGTGTGTATATATATATATATATTTTTTTGTCTCATACAATACAAATTAAGATTACATGTAGGTGATGATCATTATCACCTTGTAAATTGAGATAATTTATAAGGATTTTCAAACCAGTGAATGGATGATAAATTATTGAAATAAAAAAAATAGCTTTTTGTTGGATTTTTTTATTTATTTTTTTTTATTTCAATAATTTATCATCCTTGACTGGTTTGAGAATTCTTGTAAATTATCTCAATTTACAATGTGATCATTTTCATCACCTATATGTAATCTTAATTCCTATTATCTGAAATATGTTGCTCTGTTTTAATTAAAACATTGAGCTGTGTGAATCAGTTTTAATATTTTATATTACATTAGGGTTCACTTGGATTATATACCAACAGAGATAACTCTGTTAAAAATAGCTAGTGACTGAAAGTGCTTGACTTAGGGATGCTGGAAAAAAATAGATTAAAAATTAAATTTTCCTTGCTACCATATTCAATGAAATGTGTTTAAAAGAAAAGTCACTGCCCATATAAAATTTAAAAATTCGGAGGTCAGATAGAATATGTGACCTTAATTTAAACCTTAGTCTCATCAGGCTAATTCTATGAACGGACCATCCAATGCTTTATTTAAAAAAGAAATAAAAAAAAAAAGAAAGAATGCTACATTATTATTTTTCAAAAATAAACAAACACAAATGGTCAAACACATGATGTTGAGTGTAATAGAAAGGAGTGGGGGTAAGAAGTGAAAGCAAGTCCATCATAAATGTACACTTGCTTTACTTTTCTACTTCTTTACTTATAAAAGTAGAAAAGTAAAGCAAGGGTAACGTAAATTTAAGGAAGGGTGTCTTGTAAATATAGGGAAGGATGGGGTGGCGCAAACGTATTGTAAATATAACAGTGGGGTTTTAAATTACATTTTTTTTTCTTTTTTTTTTTATCATCCAGCCTCATATTCACTTAAAAGTTTTTGATGCGAAGCCAAGGACTTAAGATCTTGAATCTCTGATTTAAAAGGTTTTTGGATCTGGAAATGTCATAATTGCTAATTTCTTTCATAAGGTGAAAAGAAGGGTTATTTGGGAATTCTTCCTTTAAGGTCCTTTATAGTTAGAAATGCTTGCTTACAGCAAATATATATATATATATATATATATCTCCACATCCACAGAAGACATTGGCAGACTGGTAGACAAAAAAACTATACTCCTGACAAAAGATTCTGAAGAAATACTTAGAATGAATAATTAAGTGCAAAGTTATTTTTCTATGTAAGACACCAATTTTACCAAGGTAATTGCTTCAATTATATCAATTATTTGCAAATTGTTTATGGCAGGGTTTGAAATGGGATTGAATTGATTAACATTTGTTGCCTAATTGTTATATACTATTAAGTATAAAGTGGGTCACATTAGAATTTCTTTCTCTTATATATATATATATATATATATACACACACATATAAGCATATAAATTTTTTTTTTTTTAAATGGATTTATTGAACTTGTTTTTGTGAAGTAGTACAAAGTAATTTATTACTAATGTTTGCTAGTCAAAATTAAAGTTCAATGCATCTAGATTTTGTTTGCCTGAACCTCTTAAGTCTATTGGAATGTTGTCATCTAATGTTAAAAGTAATGTCTAGTTCATTATAAATAGATCAGGGTTACTAAGTCATTTGAAATTGTTCTAGTTTTTATTGCCCCCTTCAGAATTCAAACTTGCTACAAAATAACAGCTGCTATGGTTGTTTTTGAAGAGAAGCACAATACCTCATAAATATGTAAATTGTAAAAACCTTAGAATGACAAAAACATTTGTCATTTTTGTTAAAATAAGTTAAACAAAAAAGCCTGTGTTAGTTATAATTTACTCATATCACTATGCCCTAAATTGTGATTAATAAGGCAGTTGTAATATTTTTTTTTTTAAGCACATTAATAGATTTTTACTAACATTTTTATATTTTGTTTTCATTAGCATTCTCAAACATCTAGACGTTTTCATTAAAAGTGGATGCATTTTGTACAACCAAATATGATACTGTGTGTTAAAAGATTTATGAAAGAACTAATGGTCCCCAATCTTATTTTCTCTGGATACTGTCCTCTATTAACTTTATTACAAGTTAAATATTTACAAAGGTTCACATGGTGACATACAGTATAAGTCAATATCTCCCCAAGCCCTTAGCTTTTAGTGTCAATCAAGTCCAAATGCTAACTCTGACCACATTTGAGTACTATTGATAATAAACATCTGCATTTTCCCATTCTTTTTTTGACATGCATTTCTTTTCAGATAGGCATTTAAAGTATAAGGATTTTCCCTCCAGAATCTATCTTGTACAATTACAAGTCTATCATTCATCCTTGATTTGAATATTGCAGCTGCATCTGGTCTGCTGCCCCTGCAATATATTTAATGATTCTTGATAAAATCCAAAGAAGAATTTGCAATGTTATTGATCCTGACCTGGCATCAGCCACTTTTCCACTACTGTAATGTAGCTTCCCTGTGCCTTTTCTATAAATATTTTCATGGTAATTGTTCTGATGAAGAACTTTCCTCTATGGTACCTAGACTTTAGAAATTTGGCAGCAAGGTTTTATCATTTTACAGTTGAAATGGCTGGATGTATCAAAGTTCTCTAACAATTTCTTTTTGCTTTCCAGACAACTTTGATCTTCAAAATTTTACAAAATAGCAACATTTTTTTCACAGTATGTAAACTATGTAATTTAATTGAGGACTTGATCTATTTTAAATACAGACTTCATTATAAAAAAATCATGCATGACAATCAGATATAGCTTGTACAGATAACAGGATTAAAACGGTTTCTCTATAGACATAACTGCATAACCTTTGTGATGCAAGACAAACTTTGTATATTTAATAGAGCGGATATATGGGTTATGTAATGGATAGCAGCTTGGAATGTGAAAGCCTAGAGCCGAGTTCAAATTACATTCACATTTGTTCCATTAACTTAAGGTGCAAATACCTTTTGAAGAAAGGTATGAATCCATGTTCACTCACTAAAAAGGAATTATTCTTGTAATCTAAAATGTTTTAGCTTTAAATAACCCACAAAGGTTGATAAACTGGAAAAATTAACTCAATCAATTGCATATTTAATACACAAATTGCAGATTCACTTATCAGACTTATGCTTTTGGATCTGATCAGTGGACCTTCCTGGTTATGATGATAAACTACATCTAGCAGCAAGGCCTCTGATGGGGAGATTGGAGATTTTAAGGAGTGTGGAATTACCTCTTAATTGCTGTTGTTCCCAGGTTCACTCTGACCTGCTGTGGTAGCATCTGCTAGGGTTCCTGCTATGGGCAAATAGTGACCCCCCCCCCTAAACTGGGGTCAAAATACTAGGAAAGTATAAAAATATATTTTTATAGTAAAACTTTCAGCAATAGCTTTTAATAGTGTAAAAAAAAAAAAAAAGCAGAAAAAAAAAATGATCTTCATGCCAATATTAATAAATATTCATATTTATCAAATTTATCTTTTAGCAATCAATGACAAGTCTTAACTCAAAATGAAAATATTAAGTTAGTTCTTAAATAATTCGAATCTGCACGGTTTTAATTTTTCTGAATTTTTAACTAAATGAGAATATTTTAATTTATCTCAAATTGGTAGCATCTGCATTTTAAACTACTTGTCAGATGTTGCTTTCAGATAACAAGACTGATAACTCTTGTTTTGTTTCAAGATAGTGCTGTTTGTAATCAATGATTCATGCATGAATAACCACTCAAACTGTGCATTGCATTGATTTAGCATTCTTCACAGTTGCTTTGATTACTTTGTTAATCATTTCCCTTATAACAATGCATTATATATAAAGCATGAAAATTATTCTTTGCCTTAATAAGTGAATTTGACAAATAACTTTTCTCTGAGCTTATGGCTGTACAAGCAAAGAACATTCTTCTGTAGATTCTCCTTAATGTTTTTAAAGTTATCAGGAATGGAGACTAGATGAATTTTTACTATCCCTTTTGTGTTATTTTTATTTTAATAACAAAACTGTTGTTCAATGTGAGAGTAAATTGCTTTCAGTGCTAAATAACACTGTCAAATAGTAGTAAATTTTTCAATGGAAGCTTAATTGGCTTGTTTAGAGTCAAGACATTCCATCATCTGGGGAAAAATATTTGAACCACTGTACCAATTGGGCATTTGCGATTAGCTATTTAGTTCAAGTGTTACTCTTACCATGACATAAGTTTAATTTAATTATCAACTTCAACATGTCATATCACAAAGGGGGTTGTATAGCAAGCACACAAACTTGTAATGATTCGGGGTAAAGAAAATAGTTTGCTACTGAAAATGTGACACTCATCAAATTATTTTTTGTCTCACTAAATTCATGACCCATCATAAAAGCATACAAGCAACTTATGTTGTAAATTTGTTTGAATTGGACTATCTCTGATGGTGAAGGTTAAAATGTATTTTATTTCTAGACTATAAAACTTAGTAATTTTTTACCAAAATATTTCTTTCAGAGTAATTGCAGATAATGGAAGTTTAATAGTAATAATTAGTCCTCTCCTCTCTAAGGTTAAATAATCATATATAAACACATCTTTGTGCATAGGGAGTCACAGGTGTTAATCAAACTTTGCATATTGGTCTAGCATATATCTGATCCATTTGGTTGATTATGCATGTCTAATTTATTAAACAGCCATTAAGATCTTGAAGCTCTTTGCATTCTTTATTTCAAAAGACTTCAACAATTTTTATGAAAAACAGAATAAAATACAACAAAGAATTCTTTTTTTTTTTTAAATAGGTAATTCAAATTCTTCAGTTTTGCCAGTTGACTGAATGTTTAACAAGCTTGAGTTGAATAGTAACCATAAGAAACTTATTACATAAGGAAAATCTGTTTTTCATATTAAAAAATGATAAAGTTAATTTAGCAACTTACCAAGCGTGTTTATTGGTTGAGATTTCAGTTTTAAGTTTTAATAAAATATATACTCCTCCTACTGAAAATTAGATACAAAAGTTTTGTTAGTCTTGTATGCATATTAATTAGTTGAACGTGAATAAATGCCATACTTAAGATTCTAATAACTAACAGTTCTGTTGCTTGCAATGAATGTTTGGGCTTTTATTTTCTATTATATGGGCAATTTTCTGCTTGAGTAAATCCATATTACTCTAAGATGTTAGTATAGTTGTGTGTGTGTATATATATATATATATATATATATATATATATATATATATATATATATATATATATATATAATTTGAGAGAGAATGAGTTTCCACTAATTAGTAGTATTCTACAGTACTAAAATATTCCTTGCCGATAAACTATATAGAGTATTCAGACTGTTGTCCTCATCTTTATTGCCATATTCACAACATTTCAGCCATTGTACATTCTGCCCTTCTTCAGGTGATATATGTTGAAATTTTGAACTAAAACAATCTATCTCAGTATAAACTGGGGTAGATTGTTCTAGTTTCACATACCATGCCTCTTTTTTTTTCTTTTTTTTTTTTCATGTCTTGGTTTCAGTTATTTCCCTGTAGTAACTCAACTTTCTAAGTTTTTGTTCACCTTTGCTGTGGCCAGGGATTGAATTCACAACTATTTGGGTCAAGTCTCACTTTTGAATTACTTCAACAAAGAGTTGAGTTATTAAAGAGAATTAATTGAAACTAAGACATCCAGAAAAGGTATGGCATGTGAAACTAGGACAATGTACTTTCATGGATTAAATAAAGGGTTCAGTTCGAAATTCCAATGTATATCACCTGAAGAAGGCTGGAGCATATAATGCCTGAAACATTATGAATATGACAAAGATGAGGATAACAGTCCGAACAATTTAAATCAAATACTTTATCTCAGAAATATAGACAAAACAAACTGTAGTGTGTATTGTCAAATATGCTATCCTATGCTACTAAAAATGGTACTTAATGTTTTTTTTTTTACTAATCAGAACTAGTAGGTGTCATCAGCTTAAATTAAGAACTTTTTTTTTTAATTTTTTTTTTTTTTTATAAGAATCACTTTATTTTTTTTAATATTTTATCTGGCTTAGAAGAGTATGCATATAAAATTCTATATATTTAGATACTAAAAGAAATGTTGGTTTTATGCATATAAATTTATTTGTATATTTTGTAATTGAAGATATTGAATGTCTCATGTTGAATAAAATATTTAATAAGCAGGCTTTAATGTTTTGTATAATATTGACTTTTGTGGAGGCATAAGATTTTGATTTATTTTCATCACTTTTGCTTTCTGCTATGAGTTTGTTCAAATATGCTGACCAAATTTAGATTTAATAGATTTGCTTTTAAAAGCTAGTCTGTTCCCTCATCTTCTGGAGAAGCTGTTGATTTTGAAAGTGGTTATGAGTGGTTAATGTTTGGGCTTATTGTCATGTAGGTATATCATAAATTCTATAGATACAATTTTTAAGTTGTGTGTGCATGTGATAGCTCTACTTAATTTTATACGTCACAACTCTTTTTGAAGTTACATTATACTCTATTCATTTGTATACTAAATTCCAAGTGATTAAAGTCAAAATTAGTTTTATAGTCAAATTTTTTTTTTTTTTTTTTTTTTTTTTTTTAATGTAAGTTCAATGAAAGGCCTAAATTAGTGGATATTGGGCGTGTTAAAATAAATTTTTGTCCCAAAATAATAGGTGGTGTCTCCTGAACTGTATACACCAAGGATAAACTTGCTCAAATATATTAAATTGCTTGACTGAAACAATGGTTTTTATTATATAATTCTGTGTGTGTATGTGTATATATATATATATATATATATATATATATAGACCCACCCAAACTTCTCTCGTTTCATGTTGGGTGAATTCCTCAATTTTCTGTTAATTAATCTTAATTAAGCTTGTGCATTCATAAAAAAATGTGCTACTGGACAAGGTTTTTTTATATAATTTAGCTTCAAAATATTTTCCTTGTGTGTGTATATATATATATATATATATATATATATATATATATAGTTAATGAAAATAACTATTGGTTTGTCTAAAGTATAGTTATTCGAAGAAATAATACTGTACTACTCTGTTCAGATCAAAACTTTATATATTCTTAAACTGCAGAATAAGTGTGACTAATTTTTATAATCTTCAGAACCCATTGTTCTAAGAGGAGTTTAGATTATGGAATTCATTCTTATTACTTCTGTTATAAAATCTATGGCTTCACATCTATACCACCAACATTTATCACTGATTAAATACAAATAAGAGGCATTATCATTGGAGTAAACTGTATGTATGTGTGTGTGTATGTATGTATATATATATATATATATAACATGGCCAAGTGGTTAGAATGTTCACTTTCTGACCATGAGGTCCAGGTTTGAATCCCACCATGTTTGATTTGTCAGTAAGTAGGCTTCCTGATGTTATTGGTCTGAAGCGGGTGATCTCAGTGTGCGGCACCTTTGGAAAGTACTTGAAAACCATATCCTGGGTTAACCCAAGCCTTGTGAGTGAAATTGGGTAAACTGAACTCTTGGGTGTTATTGATAACTGTGATAGCACAAAGTCATGAGTCAGTGTGACTGAGGGTTTGAGTGTGCTGGTCTTGTTGAGATTGTTGATCGTGCTAGATAACATGCTCTCTCTCAGAAACTAACTTACAGTAAACTGTGGGTGTTGAACAGACAAATGTGCCTGAGCGAGCATCTGCATTAGGGATTGGCTAGCCACCCTAATAGACGGTATCCTCTAATATGAGTGGCAAGCTATATATATATATATATATATATATATATATATATATATAAAAAAAAGATGATACAACTTAAATAGTACTAATTATATTTTAGATGATTTACCTCGTGAATATTTGTATTGTTATTCAAAGAAAATTATTATTGAAGCACAACTAACATTTTAAACTTCTTACTCTTAAAGAAACAATAAAAAAAACATCTGGGTTAAAGAAAGTGTATAAAATATTGTAATAACAATAGTTTAATGTTGTCTTATACAGGATTGTATTGAGTACAATTTCAGGTGACCTTCTCTTGCTTTTCAGTGAGGTAATAATTACCTGGTATTGGGAAAAGTAGAGAATAACAGCTTGGCAAAAGACTTTTGAGTATTTATAGGCATTAATTTCTAGTCCTGTAGTATTGTTTGGAAGAAATAGCAGACTTTAAAGAATAGACTCTTAAACCATGACTGAAATATGAGTTCAAGTGACATGTCTGTTTTAAATGGTTTCTTGTTCAGTATTTGGAATGAGTGTTCTTTTCGTTTTAAAAATTATTTTGACAATTTTTGTTTGGTAATGCAAATTATGATTAACAAGTATGGAGTAAAAATATTTGGTAGTAAAATTATTCATGGAACATTTTTATAAAGGTGAAATTGTGTGAATGAGCAAGTTGTGTTAATGTCTTGGATCATCGCTGTTGCATAAACTGTATAATGTCTAAGAATGGTTAATGAATGGTTTGAAAGAAAGAAATATATGGATTTATGCTAACAAGTTCAATATATCAATGAAGATATTTTGTTGGTTGATTGAGGCATTTTTCATTTTCTTTTCTTAATTCAAAGTATTTAATGTTAGATTTATGAATAATTTTGAACAAATTAGCTTTATTTTAAAGATGTAACCCCACCCATTTTTAAAAAAAAATCAGTATCAGCCCATGCAGTAAAGCCACTAAGACACAAGGAGTTACAAGATGTGGAAAAATCAGGAACAGAAACCTTAATAATGAGCTGGAAGTGGAAATTGTAATCAGGAGGGCAGTATATAGCATTTGATATTGCATGTAAATTTTGCAGATTAAAGTTGGCTGGAAAGCATGTTGCCGGAAGAGAGTTCCACAAACGAGAAGTGCGATAAAAGAAACTGTTAGCATAGAATTTACAGTTACATCTAAACAATTAAACCATAAACTGATGTGATCTTGATGCCAGTCTAGTACTACATTTAAATTCAAAAAGTCTAGGTACCATAGTGAAGAGCGATATTTATTCTGTTTTCTACCGAAATGTGGCACATGGCCGAAAAGGGGATTGGGGAAAGGACGGTCTTCTTCTGTCTTAACTATAACTTAGCTAGCCGCAAACACTGACTCAATCACATGAACAATATTCCTTACACCAAAACAACACATTCATATGTACCTTTCTTACTATAACCACCATAATACCTCTTTGTCTCATACCATAGTGAAGAGCTCATCTGAATAATTACCATATAAGTATTTATAGAAAAGGCAAAGAGGCAACCTTACAGTGACGAGAATGTGACTGAAGTCAAGCTGCCAGATTAGTACCAATAAAATTGCTGATTCTTCTTTAGATTTTATCAAGGAGGTCAAGGTAAATAACAAGAGCACCAGATCATATGTGGCAGCAATATTCTAAACATGGTCTGTACACTGTGCAGTCTAAAAAAAATAATTAAAAGAAATGGCACTGGAATTTGCAGGAATCACCTTTTTAGAAGTTATTTGAAATATACAAAATTATCTGCTCTTTTGTGTAAACTTTACAGAAAATGTAGAAATCTGGATTTATTAATCTTGCTCCATTATTTCTGTAAATATCCTATTCTACCTTAATTAGGACAGAAAATTTAATACTCTTTTATATTAGCATGCATTTTTCCAGTTTTATTCTGTAATTAAACCACAGCTAGGGAACACTTTTGCAGTAAATTGTTACAAAAATGTCCAGAATAATTCTTCCTCAGCCATAATTTGCATATTTGAAAGTTGCACAGTTAGTTGGGCATTTCTCACCTGAGTTCTAATTTATTAGGTGTTTTTTCTTTTCTTTCTTTTTTTTTTTTTACTAGATTACAGATTTATTTAAAAAAAAAAAAAAAAAAAAAAAAAAAACAAAACAAAAAAAAAACAATCTATCAAAATATTTCCTCATGGCCTCTATGCATTAATTCCATTTTGATAGAATGTTTCTTTTTTTGAAAAATTAATTCTAAAGACCAATGAATTCAGACTTTTTTCCTGGAAAAGTGCTTTCTTGTAAAAGACATTTTGATATTTGTGAAAAATAATCTGTCCCCAAAGGATCTATCTTTAGACTTACATTGTTCCTAATTTTTATCAACAACCTTCCTGATGTCATTGCTTCTTGACTTAGTATCTATACTGATGACACAACTATTTACTCATATAAGTCTGATTAATTCAATAAGGTCAAATTGGCAGCTCATCTAAAAGAGAAAAAAAAAAGACCTACAATATGTTGTTAACTGGGGCAAGAAATGGCTTGTTAATTATAACATCTTCAAAATGAAATTGCTCTTTTTTTAATCATCTGAAAGAACCTTTTTTGCCTTCCATCAGCATGGCTGATACCAACATCTAGGAGAGTGACTCCTTGCACCTTCTTGGGCTAATGGTTTCTGCTGACATTAAGTGGAAACATTATATTGAATCAATTGCTAGGTTTGCTGCTTGGAAAGTTGGTTCACTGTGTTGTGCTAGACAATTTTTCCCAGTTTAATCTATCTTAAACATTTAGAAGTCTACCATTCATCCATGCTTTGAATATTGCTATCATATCTGGTCTGGTGCTTCTACTATATATTTGAGATTCTCTATGAAATACAAAGAATCTTCAATGTTATTGGCCCTGACCTGGCATCTCAGATTCAGTCACTTTCTCACTGCCAGAGCTTCCTTGTGCCTTTTCCATAACAATTTTCATGATAATTGTTCTGATGAGTTTTCCTCTTTGGTAAGTAGACTTTATAAATTTAAGTACAGTAATTTAAATGTAATGTCAATCACTATTTTGTCTTAATTCCTGTTCTTTTATTGTTTTCTCACCTTAATGTTTTCTTTTTCTCATATTCTTTCACATTCAATAACTCCTTGCATCTTAATGACTTTATTGCCTTGCTTGAGGTGAAATAATTAAAAAAAAATGTTGATTGAGGAAGTTGTGATAATTTCTATTTCAGCTGATAAAACTTCAGAAACATCAGAAGGGAGATGTAAAATATACTTTTTATTTACCAAATTGATTACTGTTTGAGTCTGCAATCCATTATAAGTGGGTTTGACATGTTTGGTTTCTTTGAAGGAAACTCATAGGTAAAAGTATTCTTCTTTGACTAAGTGATCACTGTAACTTTTTCAAAGATAATAGTGTGGTATAGATTGATTGGGATGGGAGGGTGGCTTGCCATCTACATTTAACTATCACATAGTTCATTTTTAAAAGAAAAAAAAAAATTTTTTTCTTCAATCCAGAAGATTATTGCACAAATGTGTTTCATATAGTTGAACTGTAATAATGCAAGTTTCTGTATTTTTTTTTATTTTTTTCAAGTAACAAAGACTTATTTATTTTAAATAGAGATTGATTCTCTTATGATTTTTCAACTATTTCCAACCAATGCATTTGAATTTTTAAAGTTCTCTAACAGGATATTTGGCTCATTTTTCACCAAAGTCTACAAATCTTCATTGACTTTGACTGACTTTTCTCCTGGTCTATGTAACAGAAATCAAATTGATACATTTTAGAATTAACATGCCAAAAAATTACACAATTACCTAATAATGCTATCTATCTTCACCTGGCTAATGTTAGCTATATAACTTTGCATGGAATATTAGATAGTGAAATTATTGCTTCAGTATGTCTATCCAGGCATGTTCCAGGGCTTGCCATAGCTGGATTATTTGTTGGATGTAGTTGCCAGGAATTTCCTGAGGTCTGCAACCTGTCTCCTCAATTGATTTAAATTTGTGGAGTATCTGGAAAGTGGAGTATGTGTCATCTTGCTGGAAGAAACTACCATCACCAGAATACAGAACTAACATAAAGGGTACAAGTGGCCGGTAACAGTATCTGTATGAAACACTAGATACTTTATTTTTACTAGTAGTCCTTACAAACTCCAACAAAACATACCTTTTTTTTTTTCTTTTGATGTGCCATGTCCTTTCAGGATGTAGGTGATCATGGCTCTCCACCGCCCTCTATCTCTTGCAGCTCTCAACAAGTTTACCTCTGCTACCTCCCCCAGATCATGTTCTGTCATCCACTTCAAGACTGCCAGGAATGTCACTCGCTGCTTTCCCTTGTCTCTCTTTCGCTCTATTTGACCCATGAGTATCAGATTCTCAAGGCTCTCTTTCCTCATGTGTCTCAGAAACTTCAGTTGCCACTTTCTGATAAGCATGAGCCTCCTCCTTTTCTGCATCCTCTCCAAAACCTTATTGTTGCTCACATGCTTGGTCTATGAAATCCTCAGCATCCTTCTGTATAACTACATCTCCGTTGCCACAAGCCTCTTCATCCTTGAGGAAATAGTTCAGCATTCGCTGGTGTAAAAGACAGATGTCACTTAACGGCTCAGTATCCTTTTTTTTGTTACCAAAGATATCCTCCTGTCTTGCAATACTCTGCCCAGCTTTTGGAATGCATCCTTGGCCATCCCAAAGGGTCTACAGATTTCAGTGTCACACTTACTGTCCTCTTTAGAAAGCCATTACCAGCCTATGCAATTCTATTGACAGGCTGGTTCCATAGCTTTATGTAGTCTCCTCTGCATATAAACTTCTGCTTGAAGTAGCTGAAAACTTGACTCCCTTGATTAACAATGTCATTTTTCTATAGTACAGTATCATTTTTTTCCTGGCTAATATGAGGTGAAGTAATAGATGCTATCAGTAATGGTACCTTGTTGTTGATGACTATAGTATCTCATGGAATGCAGTGCACACTGTACAGTGCAATGGCTGATGGATTGAGCAGCACAAATGTTGAATTAGGATGTGATTTGATGACAGCTCTGCTTTTATTGGATAGTTACCATACTTGTCTGTTGCTGGCAGTCTGTTCATGCATAACTTGTGGACACTTGCAGTTTTCAAGTGCTGCTGATGTCTGTTAGGAATTTACCTATACTGTTATCCTACATCCCTAAAAATAAAACCTAGTACACTTAATACTTTGAATATAGCAACACTATCTATTTACCTATTAATTTGCATATGTTATTTCACTGAAATCATTTTTATAAGTGAGAGAGTGAAACTACACAATGTTCTGTTGATAATTTTTGAGCACATATGTTGAAAATCTTATTTTTTATTTACTAATAGCAATTTTTTTAAGTACTAAAAGTGTGACTTATAAATTGAAAGGCTTTTCCTATAATTTCATACTAGACATAATATATAAACATTTTACTGAATAGAGAAAATAACTAAATTGAATGGTTCACAATATTGTTCCTCATCCCATGTTCTGTATTCTCGGAAAAAAATGATTTTGTCAAAACCTTAAATTACTTATCTGCTTGGACCAATTATACTCTAACAGTTTTCCAAAACTTTTTTTTCTCTGCACTGCACTATTGGTGATAAAGTATATTTAAAAAAATATATATATAGTGGGTTAAAAGGAGATAATCAGAGATTCAAAGTCAGAACATTATCATTGATAATTTTCCCCTCCAATTTGCAGAGCTTAGTTATGATATTCTTAATACTTGATATAATGCAAAAATATCACAATGATGAAATTGGTAAGCCATTATTTATAACTATATATCCTGGGACTCATGCATGTAATTATAAGTAATCCATAATAACATTTAAAATTTTTTTTGACATATGAATTTTTTAAAAACTATTTCTAAATCTTTGATTGTCTTTCAATCATTCTGCTGCATCTAAGAGGTATGCCACACCATTTGGGGACCACTGCCCTAACATGTTAAATACTTGTAGAAGTTTAATTGCTATCATGTAAAATATTTTGTGTGTGTATGCACGCTTGTATATGAGGGTGCACTTGTGCATATATGGGTGTATACAGGTATATATAAATAGTTGTGGGTGTATATAAAAATACCTCTATGATGTGTGCATCAGTATATATGGATACATATCTATGAAAAATAAAAATAAGCTCTCATATATGTATATACCTGGGTGAATGTATATGTAGGTACATGTATGAAAGAAATATATTGTGTATGTAGGTATATATGTGTATACAGAAAAAATAATAAAGTCTCTGAATTAAAATTCTACAATACCAAAACAAATAAACACATAGGCATACAGACTCTCAAGTATCAAGCTGGAACATGAGCTAGAGTAATTAATGTGATTTACAGCAATCAACTTATTCTCAGAGATCCCAAGACGCTGCCTTAACACCTAGTTTTACCTTTCTTCTTTTAGTTGAACTGATTATGCCAAAGAGAACATAAGTTTTTCTCTGGCGAAATGTGTGTTTTGATTAAAAAATTTCCATTTTATATCATCTTCATTGTTATATTAAAATCATATTTAAAGAAAAAAATTGATAATTTAAAACTAGTCAAAAGTATTAAAAAAACATCAACCATTATTCATTATTGCTTATTATATTGATGGTTGTCCAGGAAGACATTCTAAAAATTTGTTCTAAAAAAAAAAAAAAAAAATCAATATTTCTATTATTAAATGTAATATTGCACTAGTTGAATATTTGGTAACTTTAATTTATTCTGTATACACAAAATTTTCTATCAAATGACAATTGTAAGCTATTATAATAAATGAACAAATTTGTGTAATCATGTGTACTCTCCCATATGGGAGCTGCTCTTTCTAGCACATTACATTGTCTCTATTTTCAAGGTCAATAGACCACTGTCCCTCAACTGATGTTCTATTGTAGGATGTTTGCTAAATAACTCCTGCCCAGGGAGCTATGTGAAAATGTGCTTGCTATTTGTCATGGCTGAACACCAACTCTACCCGAACTCCTAAAGTAGATGATTAGTAATGATTAAACCCAAACCAATTTCTGTCTCCCTCTATTTGTCTGTAACAGTTGAAAAGGTCTCTGTTTCTGTTCTATATTTGGTTGCCTGCTTGTAGTTGTTTTTATCAAGTAGTAGTTTGCATTGGTCTGGAGGCCAACTGTATGATATAGGATTTTCAAAAATATTAGGTTGTCACACATGAAATAATTCCTTTATTTGGTTGGTTGCTGATCATATTAAGATAGTAACCTCCTTATTATATAAAAAATCTTCACTTATTTCTGACTTTTCTTTCCAGATAATATTTCTTTCAATATATTGTTACTCATAAGCCCAATGAAAATGTCTGGTAATTTTACTGTATGAGTGCAAACTGGGGTGGGGGTGGGGATTTTTACATCGAATCATTACGTGCAAGGAGAAATGGATACTCTTTGACAACAGTAAGAGAGTAAGCCAGTGCTTAGATGCAAGGGAATTTGCAAAACAATACTCAAAACCTCCACTGCATCCTAAAATGTTAATGGTCACTGTATGGTGGTCTTTCAAAGGATCATTCATTCTTGCCTCAAGGAAAAACAATAATGGCAACCTTGTATTGTGGAGAAATTGAGTGTATGCACAAGAAATTGAGGAAACATCCTAGACTTGTGAATAGGATGGGCCAATTTTGCTGCACAACAATGCATGGCCACACACTTGATCAACTTTCCAAAAGCTGCATAGCTTGAATTACAAAATTTTGCCTTATCCTCCATATTCACCTGATATCTCTCTGGCTGATTATCAGTTATTTAAGTATTTTGAGCTTTTCATGCAAAATAAAACATTCTCTAATAAGGAAGAGGTAATTGAAGTGTTTGAACTGTTTATGATGTCAAAAGATGAGAATTTTTTTTAAGGATGGGATCAAGCATTAGAGGTATGTTGGAGAAAACTGTCATCAACATAGTGCCTATCAGAAGTGTTTTAGTCATTTCCTGTAAAGTGCATCATTTCATGTGTAACAACCTAATATAAATTTAAGTATTTCCTAATTGATTTTATTCTTCCAAAGTACCTTTCAAATAAACTTACAACACTTAGTTTTAAAACTTCTGTTCATTTCAGCTAGACATCAGTCAAATGACTTTCAGAGTGAAATATTTTCTGTTTAGTTTTAATACCTATATTTTTTTTATTTAAATGCTGTTTAAAAAGAAAAATGCAAGAAAGTGTAAAATATTATCTCATTTAAAAATATTTATATAGATTGTGATTAAAGATAAAATATTGTACTATGGGCTTATCTGACAAACAAAACAGACTTAAGAAAATGACTAACTTTGTAGGTTAAGTGAATTACCTTATTTTAACTGTATATAATAATCTCAAGCTGAAGTTAATGATGCCTGTTAGAATTTGGGGGATGAGTACGTCTCTAGATATTTACATTAAAAGCAACATAGCCATGTTTAAATAGTTCATTCTTGATGTATGTATTTATTTATTTATAATTCTTTTGATAACTTTTCTTTTAATGAAACTGATTTTATCATGTCTAGTATTGCTTTGTTTTTCTTTTTAATATCCTGCAAGTTATTAAATGCTTTTCTATAATTTGATTTATTCTTTTACCAAATTCTATATTTTCAACTGATCATTATCACAAATGATTTTACTAGTGTTTACTTGTATATCCAGAAAACATCCTCTTACTTGAGGAATTCTTAAAAGGGGCTTCATTTTTCCTTCTATAAATTCCCAAATTCATAAAGAACAATCTTGTTTTGTAAGATTGACAGGCTTTGCTGAATTAATAAAGCATTTTATTTGGTGTTACTCAAGTATGCAATCTACCTTCCGAGTATGATCTACCAGATTAATGCATTGCTAAATTAGCTGATCTAATTGTTGAGAAAATTTTCCATATTAAAATATCTATTAAAAATAGATATGTAAGTAATAAGACAAGAAAAAGTAGTCTTCATTTAATATACTATAATAATATACTAAACAAATAATACCATATGATAAAAAAAGGAAAGGAAATTATTAACTAATACTATTACTATCAATAAACAGTTTGAACATCATTTAGAAATGCAATAAATTTTGAGCATTGGATCACATTTTTAAAAATAGGTCTGGTTCAAATACACAATCTACCAGAAGCCTTCATTCACTGTGTTCGACTTAGGTGCAGTTGCGAATATAGAAAATTTTCTTTAAGGTAGATTATATTTAAGAAGAATCATGCACATAGATCACATACTTAAGTAGAATCTTTTTATTCCGTTTATAGTGGGATTGTACAGTGGACACTTAAAAATGTAAAAACCTTTTTTAGCTATTTTAAATTTCTACCATGGCTGACATGAAAACTTTTTAAAATGTTATCTTACGGTTTTAGTGTTTTTTTTTTTTTTTTTTTTTTTTTTTTTTTTCCAATAAAGATTTAATAACTTGAAAGTACATCAGATACATTTTTGACCAAAGTTTGTTTCCCTTTTCAAAAAGCATCTACTTAAAAACTGTCATAGTTGACACACTAGTTTACACTGGAGTTTGTTGTATCCCTTGATCAAATACCTATTATTGCCTGGTATAAAAATATACATCAGTCTTCTTGTCAAGTTGCTACACCACACCTATCCAGTGTGCACACAGATCTTTGCCTGGGGTGTTAAGGTTTCAAGGTTGTTAAGTGTGCATGGATTTTCAGTGAATGAAATTAAATATCCTGTCCATCTCAAAAGCCATTTTTGCATACATAATACCACGTAATCTTATAAGTTTCAGATTACAAGTTTTTCTTGTATTCAGTAGTTTCTTGTACATATTGTTGGTTTATCTAGTTTTGTTTGGTTAAAATATTTTATCAAAGCTCTTAGTTTTGATTAAAGATAGAAAATCTGCCTTCCCTTAATCATTAAAAATATCTCCTATATTTGTTAGAAACATAAAATTTATAAAAATATACATCAATCTTGTCAGGTTGCTACACCACACCCATCCAGTGTTGCACACAGATCTTTGCCTGGGGAATTAATGTTTCAAAATCATTAGGTGTGCATGGATCTTCAAGATTGGGGCAAACTAGATGTTCCATAGTTTGTGATTACCCACATTGGCAGTTGAGATCAACATTAACATTGCATATCTCCATTTCTGAAGGCTGGCTCTGCAGCAACCAACAGCTGTTTGAAGGTGATTTAGGCAGGGCCAGGCATCACTGGAGCCAGTGGGGAGGGATTCTGTAGGGCTGAGAGAGACCCCATATATCAATTAAAAATAAGTTCTAATGCAATCAGGCAATTATGTATTTTTAATTATAGTCATGGTTTCAAACCCACCTGAAGTTTTAAATATAAACTTTTTGAAATAGTTTGAAAACTTAAAAGCATATTTTCATGCTTTTAGTCTACCTAGTTTTATATTCCCCACATGGAGTGTCAATGTTTATGTTCGAAACATTGTAATGGCAAAATATTCATACCAAGAGGTTATTATTTTATTGTTAAAGAAATTATTAGGAAAAAAAAAATTTGGTCTTTGCATAAGGCAAGATATATGTATGAGAGATTTTGATTGTAAACATCTAACACGAAACCTTTAATATATGTATAAAGCAAATTGAGTGTTTCATTATATTGATATAATTTTGTACAGTGGCAAAATATACAAGCTGAAACTTCCGAATAAAATAAATTTACATTTTACCATTTGGTTCTGATTATGTAGAAATAGAAAAGAATAACTACTCAAGTTTACATATAGTAAAAGTAAGCAAATTGTTTGTATAGTATTTGTATTTCAGTGAATGAAATTATTTAGTCTATCTCAAAAACCATTTTAGCATACATAATATCAGGTAATCTTGTGGGTTTCAGATTACAAGTTTTTCTTGTATTCAGTATTTCTTGTGCATATTGTTGGTTTATCTAGTTGGGTTGAAATATCTTATAGCTTTTAGTTTAAGATGGAAAATCTCTTTTCTTTAACTATTAAAAATATCTCTATATTTGTTAGAAATAATCATTGTTTTGAGAACTTAATGATGTTGAAAGCTTATTTCTTAAATGGAGGCCTTTGTTGGTACTTGTAGCAGTAAAATTTTAGAAATCTGATACTGAATAAATTGAATTGAAGTTGCAATTGAAGACAGTCATGGCATTCTTTACTTAAGCTCAAGTTTTAGTGCAACTGTTGGTCTGAACTGGAGGCCTATTTCAAATCTTGTTTCACTGTGATCAAGTATATTTTAGTTTCAGTTTGGATTTGAAGTAGTTTATTACTGTAGTTGGTTTAAGAAATTCAAAGAAATGAGATTAAGAGCATAATTTTGCTTGAAAAATCAATCTTGTTTATTTTTTATTTTTTTCTAAGGTCTTACAATTAATATATAATTTGATGGATCTTCAGATTTATCAGCTCCCACACCATTAACAAGGGTGTACAAAAAGAATGCATTTTAATCTTTGAATGAATTATCCACCTTTTAAAACTGTTTCAATGAAATAAATATCATACATTGGATTTAAACTACCATTTTTAATTTAAAAACTTTATACCAAATAAATCTGAAGTTGCAATTGAAGACTACTTTTATAAGATTGATATGTCCCATGAAAAATACAAGTGAGAATAACTAATTCAATCTTAATTATAAGATTGATTATATGTATCTTTTGTGCATTGAAAAAAAATCTTTTCCATTGCTTTCAGAGATATCTAATGTACATTTTTAGGTTAACATAAGTTAACTGCTAAAGTAGTTTTAAGAAGAGATGAAAGTACTTTTATTTCAAATTATTTTAATTAAATGTTCTAATTACAGCATAATGATTATTTTTATCACCTGCAACAGTAAGCCAGTTTTCTTGCCTGAAAACGAGTATTTATTAATCTTTATTCAACCAATTATTATTGATTAATCATGAACCACCTACCCATGGATATGTATTACAGTGCATATTCATATGGAAGCAGTAATTCTATTCATAGTTGGTACCAACATCTGATTTCATTCACTATACTATCTTTAATTCAAAATGACACTGGTAATTTTGTTGATTATTTATTATGCAGTCTTCCATATTGTAACGATACTTGTGGTTATTCAGCATGAGATTACCGGCATCACGGCTGCCAAAAGTATGTAGGCACACACACTTTACTACTTTCTTGTGTGAAGTTTATGGACTTTTTTCTTACTGAAAGGCTATATAGATTATGTGCATTGCTATGTTCTTTTCTGAAAGCTTCAGAAATAAACTCTGGTTTACTGGACAAAATATATTAACTGACTTTGGACAATGGGTAAGCTCCTGTGACCTGAGAAGTTTGAAGCAAACCTTCATTTAATTTCCTACTAAGAAGTGACACTATTGATGACATTTCACAATTTTCTTTGAACTATTTTGCAACAATCTCAAGACAAACTGAATTTACCCATGTATTGTAGCTTCCATGTATGTTTCTCATTGTAAAACCTGATGTATGTACTTTGTAGAACTTGAATGTGGTGCTTAAAAATGACATGTGTGCAAGGTATTTATTAACAAAACTTTTCAACAGTTGGAGGTAGATATTGAATGTATATCTGCAGGCTGAGTGGAGACTCTAATTACAGGGTTGTCAGTACTAAAGTGTAAAGAAGTTATACATGATGTTTTATAAGTGGTCTAATCTCTAATAGCATCCATCAGTGCTACTTGAAAACAAAACACTTTGTTGCAACAACCTTTGATCGTGTAAAAGTTCTGGAACAGACTTAAAGAGTTCAGAATCATACTCTGCATTAAAGACAACCTTTAGTGTAACATCGGCTCCTTTCCAGTAATAATGTGGGCATATGTACAAGTCTGGGTGGTTTGTCTGAAAATCTAAGGAACAGAAGTTTCTTTTGCAGGAATAATAGACTTCTTCACTGGAGCTGCCCATCATAATTAGCTGTTTTTATAAAAGCAATGAAAAGGACTATTTTACAAAGATATGTTCTTTCATAAGGCCAGGAACATCTTCTGCATTTCATTCAACAACTCTTGCTGTGATTGAAGCGAGCTCAAATTTCATATACTCTTTTTTTTGGTCTCTCTCATTTTTTTTTTTTTTTTTTTTTTTTGGTCCTTTTTTTTCTTTTGGTCCTTTTTTTCTTTTGGTCCTTTTTTTCTTTTTCTTTTGGTCCTCCTTTTTTTTGGGGGGGGGGTCCCTCTTATTTTTTGGTCTTTTTTTTTTGTTGAATGAAAAGCAACAAAATATAAAAGTTTTATAGATATTACTCAGAATTAAATAGTTGAAAATGAGTAAATGGCAAGTTGCAAAACGTACAAAATCTTTACAGAAGACTTGATAGTGAAGCTTAGTTATTGAAATTTATAGACAATTGGCTCAAAACTGGGACTAAAATTAAAGATTACTTTTCTAAAGTGAAATTGGTTAAAAATTATATTTAGTAAATGTTTTGTCTTAATTTAAGAGTGAAATGTTTAAAATTTACAATAATTTAATCTTTGTTTTTCTAAGGAAAAAAAAAATGTCACAAAATGAAGTCTTTTTTTTCTCTCTCTCTCTCTTTAAGAGCTTTAATTGGTCAACAAATTAAACTGTGACAATTCAAATTTCTAAATCACCAAAAATGATTTCTTTTTGCACAAAAATGATGTTGTTTCCGATCTTAATGGGAAATTACTGCAAAATACTTTCCCCTCCCCATTTTATAGGCGTAAGCATGCAAATGTATACTGGGATTTTTTTCAGTCTTGTCTTGAAGTCAGAATTCTACGTTCATTTGTCTGAACTTGCTTTTGTGTGTTAACCCCAATTCTTAGTTTGAACTTTTTTATATATTACTGTTGCTTTGCCTTATTACTGTTAATTTGCCTATTGTTTATTTTATATTATTTTTTGCACCGTCTTTTTCTTGTTATTGCTTATTGTAAACTTTGTCAATTCAGTTTGTTGGACAGTTCTATTACTTATTTGATATAGCTACTCACTTCACAAATAACTTCATTTCTGTAGGAAAATTCATAAGCTTTGTCATAGGCTGATTTACATATGTTAGCTGTAGACAGTATTTTATCAAGCAATATCAGAGCATTTGTGTAAGGTTAAATGAGGAGAAACATCTATTCATTTTTGTGAATTAGTTACCTTTTCTGTTTTATTTTACTGACTTGTTGATAATCTTATTGGTGATTGTAACTAAGTAGCTAAGTCAAGTAAATATGGTTCTGGAAAAACATTTTATTGAAATTGTAGAGGTTACTTGCAAATGACAATTGAATGAAGTGCTTCTCTTTGGGAAATTCAAATTGAAGTAACTCCAAATGGGTGACAATAAGAAAAGAATGATAGAAACTGTTTTTCACCTACTTACAAACACTGTGGCATAGTATCAGTTCTTTCAGACTTCAAATTTGCCTGCCATAATGTCCCAATATTCCTACATGCAAGCTGCTAGTGGCCCAGTGACCAGCCACTGATGACAATGCCAGTGGGCTACCAGTGGTAAACACTAGTGACATGCCACCCAGTGGCAGAATGACAGTTTGCATGCAGGGATGTAAAAATAAGCTTTACTCTGCTTTTAAGTTTTGTAAGGTATAATTCTGCTTAATTGTATTTGGAGTAACAATGGTATTGTTTTCTTTCAGCACCATACCAAATTCATAATTAATAAGTCTTGATGGCATGTTTGCTTATCTGTGCAAAAAGAAAGAACATGACATTAGCCTTGGGTGATTTATTGAAGTTACTGAGAGGATTCCATTTATTTAGAATCAATGGCATTTATTTATTCTAATCAGTCTAGTTAAATTAAAAATGATATAATTCAAATATAAAAGATTGCACTTATTACTATAATTTTGACAAAGTACTATTCTGCGAGGGATTATATTACTATAGTTACTTTATACAGGGTACATTTTCTGTTGTTCTGATGTGTTAACTCAATTGTACACTTGTTATTCAAGCATGATGTGAATGCTGCACTTTGTTAGATGAACCTATGTATCTACTGAGAATAAAAATGGTTTCAACCTTGTGTTCTATTTATGCTGAGTACAAACCTCATGTTGACTGATTTTTGGGTGGATCATATTTGATCACAGCAACTGTACCATTTGAGACTCCATACTGATTTGAAAGCCTTTTGTCATCAACTTTAGCTAACCAATACTTATAATAAATTTCTTGGTCTTTTGTGTTGCCCAGATAATGTAGGGCCCCTGATTTTCTGTTTCAAATTTTCCTTGATTCCATTTCCACTTTTGGTAATTTCAGTTTTTTTTTTTTTTTCCCATTTTTAATTTTGGGAAAATTTCGTTTTTTCCATTTTATATTATTTTATAGAAAATGAACGTTCATCATTTATGCTGGTAACAGGCATCCATATGACCTTATTGGCAATCTGTTCCAGAAGAGGAAATCTGCTTTTATTTGCATTCCAAAATGGGATATTAAAAGGATTTAGTTAATCATCTTAGCAATTCACATACATTTGGAATTCAAGAAGATCACTAGAAGGACATTGCAAGTCCTTGATGACTGCAAAGCTGTCTAAATCATGGCCTATACAGAGTAGCTGTCTAGGATCAAACAGGTGAGCTGCCTTGTAAAAGTTATACACTGAGTGGTTGTTCAGGTATTTATTCAGTTTCAAAAAAGATGTGCTGAAAAAAATCTTGGAAATTTGAGATAATTCTCTCTCTCCCCCTTTGTTTTCTAGTTCAGACAGAAGACCATCAGTTTCTAGGCCAAATGTTTAGTTTGATGTACCAGTATGCAAATACTATTTTACATCCATGTTATATACAACACATGCAAGCGAAGACTTAGTTTCTTCTAAGTTTGTCAAAGCTGTTATTAAACAAGTGCAGTTCTCATTTATAAAATGCAGATTTAGGCACAAATTATGGTAAGAGGCATAATGTAGTCAGCCATCATCTACTAATTCTAGAATCCTATCTACTGCAAGGCCATGGCTCTTGCTTAAAGAATCCTTCATAAAACTGTACAAAGGATAAGTAATATTTGACCACATTAAACCAGGAATTCCATCTGGTTGCCACTGGTACAGGGTGTAGTTTCACTTGTTCTTTAGGCAAGGAACCTTCAAGTCATTTTAAGTATTGCTTTTTCCAACTAGGCTTTTTAAAAAAAGGCTGACATGATGAAAATAATGAGCTGGGTAACATTATCAAATGCTTCACCAACAAGATTTAAAATATGTCCTAAGCACAACATATAGCAACTGTTAACAAAGACATTTGACAACACTTCCTTATGAGCTTTTTTTGCAATAGCCTGCAAAATCTTACAAAGGCAATAATATCCTCAAATGCAATATCCGTGTGCGTTACAGCTCAGATTCCTGTCTGACTTAGTTTGATGATTGCATTCTCCCAAAGTTAGAACATCAATGAGAAATGACTCCCCACAAATGCTCTCAATTACATTCAAAATGCTGTGGTCATGATAGTTGTTTCGTCTGTCATGATGCTGACTGATTGATTAGTAAGCTTAGCTTTCAGGGCAGTAAAGTGACAAGCAAACAATTTTGGTCGATGAAGTTGCCTAACATAGTTGACACTTGGAATAGCACCACCTTTTTTTACAATGTTCTCATATGAATAGCTTCATTTTGTGTGGGGTATGTCAAAGTGCACCTTTTCAAAAAATCAAGGACAAAATCATCTTGTACCTTTTTACTCAACCACACTTGTGATTGTCTTCTGTTTCAGTTGAGCTGTTTTTTTTTTTTTTTTTTTTTTTTTTTAAATGAGTTTTTGATTTGAATGTTATCTTTGATTGTGCTAACCCTAAATATGTCAACACTATGGAGACAATTTTCAAAACATTTTCTTCTGCATAAAAATTATCAGGAAATTTCTCTGCTCTGACCTTAGCATAAATTTTAGATACTGGGGTATTTTTTTTTTTTTTTTTTTTTTAAGGAGCAAACCCAACTTTAGATTGATTCACTATATTGACTTTATTCAGTCATTTTAGCAATTTGTTGGTTTAGATTATGAAATATAAATATGAAAAAAATAATCATTGATACTTAATATTATTAAAGGAATTTTTTTTTTTCAATTTAAATTTGTTTATAATAGTGAAGCACTTAAGATAATGCAATTATTAATGTGGGAGAATTGCTGTGTGACAGTAAGCTTAGACAAACCAGTCATTTCATAGAGTAGTGTTTTCAGAGAATTTTCTTTTCTTTATTTCTAAATTGTATGGTAGGCATGTGATAGCATTTACTTTTCTTTGATATTGATAAAACAAGTTGTTTAGAAGCTTTTACTTCAGACCTTAAATGAATTTATTGGTTTGATCTTCATCTCTCTCTCTCTCTCTCTCTTCCCACCAATTTTGACAGCAACTAATGTCTGTCTTCCATTTCCACTTTAGCAATGGATTTCAGTGGCCATGACCAAGCCGTAACCTGAATTTTTCATCTCATTTGCTACATATAGTTTCTTAGAAAAGTTTTAAAATATTTAAAAATAGATTAGCCAACATATTCTCAGGAAATTGACAACCCATTTTTCTTTATGTAAACATTTTTGCTCTTAATTATTTTTTTGTTTTATAAGGAAAATAACTAAAAATATTTGTAAAAACAAATTTTAAGGAAATAACTATATTATGTTATTATATTTATTAAAATGCTTAACAACATTGGAGAGACAGTTATTAAATTTTGAAAGAAATGAAAAAAAAAAACTGAAAAAAATGAAACAATTTGTGATTTATTAAAAATTACATTAAAAACCCAAATTTCATTTAAGATTCCATAATTGGAAAATTTGTTCCCTTAATAATGTATCTTGAACAGTGATCCAGTTATTTGCAATCTTTGGTATATCCACATGTATGCATTCAAACAGAGGTACTTCCGTCAGGTCATTAGATATGATAAACCTTTTGCATAACCATGAAATTTTTGCAAACTGGACTGTCCCTCATAATTCTCAAAGTAATGAGAATAATGGAATTATATGGCAGGATGTAACCTTTGCACTCTTCTCAACACTTGTTTGTGACTCATTGGGAGCGTGTTCTACAGGATGCATCGCATTCAGTATGCACTTTGCTGTCAGTTGGTACTGACACTGCTCTAAATGAATGATTATTTCATTTCCAATGCCAGTTGACTAGTAGATGCTGTATTATTCAATATGGCTGACTTCATCTGCAGTTGTCTTTTTGAGGTGTCATGTTAAACAATCAAAAGATGATCTAATCTAATTGTAGACAACCTGAATGCACTGGACAATCACTCATGAAGATTCCAACGGAAACCCAGTACAGATTGAAGCTGTATCTATTGCTTATGTAGGCAAGTCATTGATTCCTTGCATGAGAATATCTATTATCCTGATAACTTTGCTTCTATTGTACTAATGTGAGCCTGTGTTTATATGCAAACCAACTCACCAACTGAACATGATTTCAATGATGTATTGCTGTACTTAAAGATACTAAGTTAATGTTTGTGAGTATGCTTATGTTGCTAATTTAACAAGGGAGTGTAATAATTATTCACTCTTCATTATAAAGACGCTTTCAGTTATTCAATGTAGAATTTTATCATTGCTGAAAAGAGTATACTTTGCTGATCTCTTGTAGAAGTTGGATTTTGTTTCTTAGTAAAAAGCTTCATAAATTGCCGTTGTTTGTATTGCCAAGTTCTTTAGTGAATAAAACCTAAGCAATAAATTTGGGTTCTACTGATAGGTAGGGCAGGTTGATTTTTTTTTCTCATCATTGTATTCATTGTGGAAGCTGGGGTTTGGTGTAATATAAGTACAACCACCAAAATTTAGATTCATAGCTTTTACCAATTTTTCAGCATTTAGTTTTAAAGATCATCTGAAAAAAATGTACAGAAATACCCAATTTACACAGGCTTTTGCTTACAAACTGACTTCAAAATGTTACTATATCAAGAATAAATCCAAATAAAGTTGATGTTTTTCATACCATATAAATTGAATGGAAAATATAGTCAAACTAAAAGTATAGTTATGAATCACCACAAGCAAAATATGCAGGTTTTTGTTTTTTTTGTTTGTTTTTTTTACTGTATTTGATTTAAAAAAAAAAAAAAAAACTTAAAAAAAAATTGTAAAAGATTATAAAAATGGTTACTCAATGAATAGGATTTATTAGATCATAATTAATAAAAAACAAAAAAATAGATAAGTGTATAGAACACAATAATACTCCTGATCACACATATGACAAAATGTTTTAAATTTGCATTGTTTATTGAAAATTGCACTAAAACTACTGCACTGTATAGCATATTATATCATAATATAGTTAAATTGTTCAGTATAATTTCCTTTTGAAGTAAATGAAGGTCTTATTTGAGGCACAATGATTTAGTAATAATGTACTTGTGCCATGCATCTTGTCCATTATGCAAATTGTAAACCTTCAGTAAATTATAACTTTTATAAGGCTTTCCCTGATCACTGGAATGAAATTCTAATGCTACACTTAACTTCTACTTAATCTTTAAATTCATCTTCTGAAAAAAAATGGTTATGATTTGTAAAAAAAAAAAAAAAAAAAAAAAATTTTGTCATTATTTATCATGTCAAACCCTAACACTTCCAAATTGGGTGCAATACCACAGTTCTAAAATCGACCTGCCTTATTGATACAACGTAATAAATAGAAGGGGGAAAAATCTTAAAATATAAGTATTTTTCATTTGTATTGTTTTTGTATTAACAAGGTGACCCATTGTTTTTTTTTTTTTTTTAAAAAAAACAAAACTATGGACGCAGCTGAAGAAAAGAATTACATAATTTTCGCTACTTACAATAAAATCCATATCATATCCACTTGTAATGCAAATTTCTTCCTTATAAGATAACTGAAACTCAATACATGAACACCTAAATTATTTTTTTATTCTTCTAAAATTACCACTATAGTTAAATTTTATTGATTTGGCCACTAACTAATTATGGCTTGTATTCACACCTGTATTGGTCAGCAATATATACTTTTTGATGTGTCAATTGTTTTTTTTTTTTTTTTTTTTTTTTTTTGTAATTTAGTGTCTTATATTTTTTCTAAAGAAATTTGATATTTCACTGACATTTTAAATTGTTTTTTAAAAGCTGTGTTTTTTTTAAATAATATAACTCATTTGTTAGCTGTATGATATAATAAATGAGAAGACATTGAAATGTTCACTGAAAAGTATATTGCAATGCAAATATTTTGTCTAAATCAAAATGGAAAAAATTTTATGTACTTGATTCTTGGGTATAGATTATAAATAATACTGATATATATTTAGGGATCTATTAAAACGTATATTTTTCCAATAAATATTTTTCTATAAAGAAGCCCGTTTGTTTTTTCTTTGTTTTTTTTTTTTTTAATAACATTTTTAATAGATCAACTTAAATTTAATGTCCATTCTTATAATTAAACTTATGTAAAAGTGTCCTCCATTTCATATAAACAAGCTTCATGAATATATTTTGATAGGGGGAAAATCTTTTTATTTGGATTTTAGCTAAGATCACTATGTTGTAGTTTTTGATAAGTATGTGTAATAAAATTCTACCATAAAATATAACATATTAAATGCATTAAGGATATATTAACATACTTTTAATTCATTTAAAATACTAATTAGGGTAATTTAAATCAAATTCATATAATGTGAAATAATTTAATGTGATAGCCAAGCTGTATTTTTGTTTTTTAAATGTTACACTTACTTAGCAAAATTAACTTGGTAGTTTTTAAATTTGTATTTATTTTTTATACTTATGTCTTAAATGGTTTTCTTTCAGGTTGAATCCATTAAAGAAAGAGCAAGGAAAGTATCAGAGTTGTCTGAAGATATTCCTGGACCAATAAATGTAAGAATTCTTGTTATTTACCTATAATATATACAAAGATTCTTGTATACAATTTATTTATTATAAAGTTAACAGATTTTCTTAAGCTATCTAAGAAAATTGTAGTTAGATAATCCAGTGCTATTTAGTTTTCATACATGAAATAAGTCCATGACAGCTCTTATTGACAAAAATTTTTTAAATTAATCCATTATAAACTGGATAAAAAAGATGAAAATTAAACAATATTGGCAGTTAATAAATCCTTATTTCTTTCAATGGTCAAATACAAAATAAGTAACAGAACTGTCCAACAAACAGAATTGGAAAAAGTTTGCGAAAAGCAGGGCAACGAATAATATAAAGCAAGCAAACAATAACAAGGCAAGTTAACAGTAATAAGGCAAAACATTCCGACTAACAATTAGGGTTGACGCACAAAAGTAACTTTGCTTGAGCGAATGTAGGATTCTGTCTTTAAGACAGACTAGGACTCAGTCAGATGAAACCGAGAACTGGCCTAATTTATTGACTAGGAAAAAACACCAGCATGCATTTGTGCTTCTGCCTATAAAATAGGGTGGGGCAAGTATTTTGCAGTCATTCCTACTAGATCGAAATCAATTAATGTTCATGAGTCTGGTTGTGCTTACAAGTTGACAATGAAGAAAGGAAGGCAACTGTGGAGGCTTCTCCATCAAAGCTAAGGGGTTCCATATATAACATATGTGTGGTAATAATTGGCAAAGTGCAAAAACAATGGTAATTTCTGACTAGAATGATCAACAGTTTGAGTACACAATGTAATTTGTTTATTCATTTAAATAAATTAGCCTTTTCTTGATTGTGTCTATACTGTTGATGAAAAGTTATTTCAGCAACATGGTTTTCTTAGGTCAACAAACTTGTTTTCTACTCGATCATACCAAATCTTCACTTCGAAAAAGATACTTGTAACATTCTAGTGTTATACCATAATAAGAATATAACGGGAATCCATTACAGCTTCTCTCAACCTGGTCAGATCATCACATCAGTCCTTGTTATTTGTAACTGATGCATCAAGTTGCAAATATCTTTATCATGAGTAAAAAATAAAAAAAGTGGGGATGTATTTTGACTCAAGATATCACACTATTGCATACAAACCATATGAAGCTGGTAATAGATTTAGACCATATGTGAAATTTCAAATTGTCCATGAAGTATTTTTGCAATCAATGATAAATGTTCATAATTTATGTATGGTCATGTAAATATAGTTTATATTATGTATTTATGGGTAATTTTTACTTTCCACTATCAATATTCCTTGGCAGAAAGTTTATTTGCCTCTAATAGGGGGAGCAAGTCTCCTCAAGCTCATAAATGGTATATACTTAGCTCCACCCTCTGTTCTGGCTTACAAACCACCTGGCTAAAAATGCAGTCAGGTATCAAGGTCTTGCTCCCACTCTTGGTGTTCACCAGACCTGTCCCCTACTGGTTACTGCTTTGACCTTTGATATATGTACATGCCAACAGATGTATGCCAATACTGGCCAGGCCCAAAATACCTTCCAGCTATTTATTAGTTTCCTGTTGTACCTGGTTTTTACTGCGATGGAATAAATTTTCCACCAGGTCAGTGGCAACATTGTGTTGATTTCTAATGGTTGATACTTTGACTAAAAGTATTGAGTTTAGTTATGTTTTAAAGTTTATGGTTTAAAACTGCCCTTTATTTTGTTCCAGCCTGATAACTTGAATTCAGTCAGTTATGTGCCATGCATGATACATGTTTAGGTGATCATGACTGATGAGGCAGATTTTTCCCGTACTAGTTTGCCATTTATTTCTGCAGGAGACCAATTGCCATCCAAGTCTATAGAACCCAGTCTATTCTGCTATTTACCCATAGCTAGTAGGAGAAGAGGATTCATACCCTTTCCCAAGGGTATTAGTATGTAAGTGAATGTAATGGATTTGACTGAAATTCGAACTTGGCTCTCCGATTTCTCAATCCGAGCTGCTGACCATTATTCCATCATGTATAACTTGATTAATAAATACCATTTAATGTTGAAATATCTCAATTTTTATCTTGCATAGAAAGATGACCTGATTCTTCAGTGGCTCTAAAAACACTAACTTTTCATATAAATTAATGAAATAACAATGCATTGAGATATGATTGGCTTGACTAACGTGTTTTTTTTTTTTTTTTTTATTATAAATATTTTTCTGGTTCTTATTAAACCATAAATATCAAAGGCTATTTTATCTTCAAGTAGTACCAAGTAATTGTTGAAGTAGCTAAGTTTTGAAAAATAGCTTATGAATTTCAGAAATGAAAATTCTATACCTGATTTATAGTTAGAATAAGATTCAAGGTAAATGAAGGTGAAAAATTACTTCAGTTCAGCAGGATTAAAACTAGTTCAATCTGCCAACTTATTGTTTCAGTTGTAATAATATTTCTTCAAAAATCCCTATAATGTTTAAAAAAAATTTTCATATAAGTTTGATAAACCTTGAACCTTAAATATAAATTATCTTATAGTGTGAACTAGAATAAATATTTATAATTATCAAAAATCTTAATTTTTGTGAATAGTCTGTAGTTGTTGAATTTGGTTTACCTACTAACAAAGCAAACTTAGACACTTTTACTAAATTCTTAGCATACATTTTCTTTAAAGATTGTTTTTTTATATTTTGGATTGTAAGAATTTTTTGATATTTAATCCTTAGCTGAGGGTAGGAGATGAATTCACCATAACTTTCCCAAGGGTATTTGTATGTAAGTGAATGTAACAAGCCCAACTGGAATTTGAACACAGCTCTCAAATGTCTAATTCTGAGCCACCATCCATTACACAACTTGCACATGATTTTTTTTTTTTTTTCACAGCTGTCTAAGATTTAATTCTGTTAGATTAGGAGTTTTTATTATTTAAATTTGGCATGCTTGAAGAAAAAGACAAAAAATTTTATTTTGTATACACCTAAGTTCTTTTCAGTCTCAAAGAAAAATGCATTTATTGCATAAAAAAAAAAAAAAAAATTAACATTCCTTGTTAGAAAGGACATTATACTTAACTAAGTTGTATCAAGTAGTTCATCAGTTGAGAATTGGTAAGGGTAACTAAAAACAGGCTTTATATATATATATATATATATATATATATATATATATATATATATATATACTAGTGAGCCAGACAAACCTACCTAGGTTTCACCTAAACGGATCGCCAGGAAAGTAATTCTGCTCTACGGTTGTATTGAGTGCTTTTGTTAGTTAGTTGTTTACTTGTATCAGGGTTTTTCTTTGGGCTTCAGACCTGCATCTGTGTGATTTTTTTTTTTTTTTTTTTTTTTTTTTTATGAAGTTCATGTTTGTAGCTCTTTTTCTTTTTTAAAACCTTTTTTCCTCGAGATTGATTTGATTATTAGCAAATCAAAAATTCGAGGGTTTTTCAAACGAGTCTAGTTATCTATATTCATATATATATATATATATATATATATATATATATATATATATATATATTTGAGAAAAAAACATTTTTATTCTGACATGTTAAATTTTATGTATATCAATAAGTGTATTATATATTCTCTCTCTCAAAATATATTCAGATTTTACAGATGCACCTATTAGGAAGCTAATTAGATTAATATAAACTGAAGAGATAAACAAAAAGATATTATCAAAACGTCCTCATAAGTTGAAACTTTTCTCTAGATAACTTATGATAGATGGAAAGTAAATTCTGATTCTAGTCGTTTGATGAAACCTTTTCTATTTGGTAATGAAGCTTTTAAGAAATTAACATTTTTGTATCTAACTATATATAAAATTCTGTGACTTCTGTTAATCTGTCTGTTACACCCTCTAAAATAGCCATACATTGACCAATCAACTATATTTTGGGGAGAAGAGCAAACAGGTAAGGAAGTACAATGTACAGTTGATTTTACTAGGGTGTCACAAAATTGAACAAAACATAGTTTGTAAATCTCAATAAAAAAAAAATGTTAGCAATACTAAATACTGTGAGGATTTCAACCTGCATCAGTGTGTTGTAAAAAAAATTCTAGTCATTTTAAAACTGGAATAGAGAGTACAAGTTAATGTCATTACTTTCCAAATAAATTTGACTTGTAAACATGTTGAAAATAGTTAGCCCTAACCAAAATAGATAATTAAAACTAATTTCACCAGTATTTTGCATGAAATTCATGCACAACCCACAAATAAAGAAATTGTAAAAGAATTTAATCTTCTAAAATTCTATAATTTTTTTTAATTAGATTAGTTATGTGAAACCTAATGAAAATTTATTTTTCATTATTACTCCATTTATTATGGCACATAAGCAAATGAAGTTCTCAAACTACCCTAATTTAAATCAAATTATACTGCTATGCTGTGTAAAGTTTTTAATTCTATTGTCAAAAATCTTTCACAAAAATTAACAAGTATTGTAGAATATACACCTCAATCTCACTTTGACATAGTTTTATTTCATTTGAATGTTAGTTGAGATGTTCCAATGTACTTTATCAGTTGTTCCTTGTGAAACAAAATTGCATTCTCTTTTCTTTTGTTTTATAGTATTGTTTGCTATTTTTTCTTTTTCTAAAGAAAGTGGAGTGGGTGGATATTAAAGATGTTTGGTTCTACAATCTGGTACTGATACATTTTTTTCCTGAAATCTTTCTAAATAGCTTGAATGTTATCAAACAGGTTTCTTCTTTTTGTTTTATCTATTTTTATTGTTTAACTTCTATCCTGAATGAGAAAATTTAGCCAACAACTGGCTACTTGATGAACTATTTAAATTCATGCAGGAGTTGTGAAAGTCTTGGTCTAAAATAACTTAAATGATTCATTCTCTTCTATAAGTGAATAACATATTCTTCACCAAATGTTTGGTTGATAAAACAGTGACTTAGAAATTATATTTCATATTCATTAAAACTAATTTTCTCTCATTCAAGTGATTGAAAATGTAGGTTAACTATAAGAGTTTTTAGTATTTTATATATATATATATATATATATATTTTGAACAATAAGAAAATTAAAAATTAAAATCATTAGACACACTGGGTTGTAGATTAATATTCTTTCGTTTTTTTATTATTATTATTATTCCATTTAGATTCCTCGACTAGTTTCGAACGAAATGGCCATCATCGGGAGGCGAAATATTTCTGCTTGCTGTTGGCAAGGAACTACAGAAATGCAGTATATATATATATATATGTATATATATATATAGAGAGAGAGAGAGATAGACAGTTTTTCTCTCTAGTATCTATATTACATATCTATAAGTCTACCATTCATCCATGCTTTGAATATTGCTGCCACATATGGTCCAGTGCCCCTGCCATTTACCTAGAGCTCCTTGATAAAATCCAAAGAAGAATCAGTAATATTGTTGGTCCTGATCTGGTGGCTCAGCTTCAGTTACTTTCCCATTGCTGTAATAATAATGCTTTTTCTATAAATACTTTCATGGTGATTGTTTGAATGAGCTCTTTGCTATGGTAACTAGACTTTTTGAATTTAAGTGCAGTATTAGACTGGTGGCGAGATCTCATCACTTGACAGTTGAGCTGGCTAGATGTAACCATAAATTCTATGCTAAGTTTCTTTTCTTGCACTTCCTGCTTGCGGAACTCTCTACCCAGCTCAATGCTTGCCAGCCAACTTTAATCTGCAAAAATTTAAATGCAGTATCAATCACTATATACTGTCCCCCTGATTACACTTTCCTCTTCCAGCTCATTATTAATGCTTCTATTCCTAATTCCTCCACGCCCTGTAACCCCTTGTGTCTTAGTGACTTTATTGCCTTGCATGGGGTGATACACACATATATATTAGGTACCTCCACGAGATCGCTAAAAAAAGAGCATAGCATGATGAAAAAGACGCCAAACTTGACGAAAAACAAAATTTTATCGTCTAAATGTTTGTTATTATTAAGAGGAAAGGTCAAAGTATTTTTTGGGGTATTTTTTTTCCATTTTTTAATCGTTCCTAGCACGTCTGAAATTTTCGTTAAAAATCTAGTTTTTTTTGAGTCAGCAAAATTGACCATTTTTTTTCCATTTTAAAAAAAAATGGAAATCTGACTTTTGAAATTTTTTAAATATCAATTATCATTTTTTCAAACTTATTTTAAGAAAATCAGAAATTATAATGTTTATTTAAAATATTTTGAACCAAGCTTAACTTAGCTTTTGGGGCCAAAAAGATGTAATTTGAAAATAAATCAAAGCAGGTCATAAACTTTCGGCGTCTCTTGACATTGTGATGAATGATATATTTACGAATTCCATGAGGCTAATTTGTTCTACGGAAGGATAAAAGTGAAATAATTTACATTTACGTGAACAAATTATTTACCTCGTTATTTTTAACGAAAACTTTCAGCGGTCTAATTTTTTTTTTTTTTTTTTTTTTTGTACTTAGCTTTCACCTTTACGTTTATGATGCTTTATAGGAAATATATTCTAAAGAAATTAAAATAAAACTGTTAAGAGTGACATTAAATTTCATATTTCTTAAGAAAGGTATCTAATTAATTTATAGGTACCTTTCTTATGAAATTTTATCAGAATTATACATAAAATACTATAATTTTATGTACATTTATTACATTTTACTGTTATTTGTATTTGCATTCATTTTATTATTAATTTTGATATTTCTTTTATGGAAAAATGTCGTAACTGAGATTAATATAAAAATAAGATCATATAAATTTCATAAGATGATACTGATACTTGTAAGTACCCTTCTCAGTTGAAATTGAAAAATCAAATTAACTTCTCCACACGTGTTTCACAAAAGTAAAGGCCTTAACAGCGGAGAACAATGCTTAACTCAAATAACGCAACTTAATTATATTCTGGTTGGTCTTCCGTACTTTATAATTACAGCTTGATTATAAGCACAAAATTACATTTCTTAATTACTGGGGATCTTCTGATTAGTCAAAATGATACAATTTACAACGCGCTAAAAAAAGATCTATCTCATAAGGACACTTATGAAAGCCGATCTGACTTTTAACTAATTTTATAAGATTTTAATAACTTAAATGTAAAATCTATTATAATTAATGAAATAACAAATAATTGTATTAAAATTCATTTTTCATCGAAAAAATTTTTTTGCTTTCAGAAAATATAGTCCATGATCATAAAAACAACTAAAAGCAAATAAAAGCATTTGAAATAAAATAATATCTTTGTTTTATTGAGTTTTGTATGTTACAATTCAGAGCTGATTTTCAGGTACTGCGGATCCAATTAAAAAACAAAAAAAAACATTATTTGCATTCCTCAAAGCCCTGTGCTTTTAATTATTGTAATCACTAAAACCGATGCGATCGAATTTCTAGCGTTTTCATAAAATTAGTTATGGGGGGGGGTAATAAATATTTAAAAAAAATATTTCTACCATGACTTTCATAAAAAAAAAACATATTTATAATAATTTTGTTCATCTGTGAATAGTTCCTGAAAGTTTCATTAACATCCGATAATTATTTCTGTTTTTGCACGATTTTTCAAATTAATGTGTGTCATACCAAAAAAACATGCTAAAAATTGTCTATGTTATTTACTAGTTCCGCTGATACAAATAGAAACAAGGTTTTTTTAATCAAAATTTAGAATGTTCTAAAAAGAAGGAAAATTTTTTAAAAATAATTAAAAAAAAACTTTGGTCTTTCCTCTTAATAATAACATAAGCATTTAGACAATAAAATTTTGTTTTCGGCAAGGTTGGCGTCTTTTTCATCAAGCTATGCTCTTTTTTTAGCAATTTCGTGGAGGTACCCAAACACATACAATAAATGTAAACATTGTTTGATATTTAAATATATTGCAAGTAGATTTAACAAGTGCTGGAGAACATTTATATAAAGTTTGGTGCAGTAATATGATCCATAACAATGAGAAGTTAAAATCTTTTTCTTGTGAATTAACAATGATCTTGAGATATTTCAATGCCAGATTTGAACTGATGAGTATGTACTAAAATCTATTGCTTGAAATGCACTCTGTTTTATTTCCTTGGTTATCCTCTATTGCTTCTATCAAGGTTTCTTGTTTTGTGAACACTGATTGGCTGCACTAGTTTTGAGTATGGTGTTGGAACTGTTGCAATAGTACAAATAACCTTTGCACATATTCTTATCCTCTTTCCTGGCACTGCAACTTATTATGCACCAGCTTTTGCTGCAATAAGAGTATTGATCATTTTTACTGAATATTGATGTCCTGTTGCCATAGTGACATTCTGGTTGCTTTACTACTGACCATCAGCCATACAGTCTGGATTTTATTTTTTTTTTCCCTTTTATTCTGTATTTTTATTTAAAAGCACTGTACTGTAATATAGTGGCTTTTGGAAGTCTCACTTAAAATTTCTCTCTTCTCCAAATGGTAAAACAAAAAGATAGAATCATTTTGTAGATTATACTTGTAGCTGTCTATATTTTTGAGATGAGGTATTGTAACTATTTATATTGTTTGGACTGTTGTCCTCATCTTTGTTGTCATATTCACAATGTTTCAGCCACATGGCCCAGTGGATAAAAGCATTGGTTGAAGTGATCCAGTTACTAAACCCAAAGAGTTGTGAGTTCAATACTTGGCCACAGCAAAGGTGACCAGAAAAACTTTGAGAGTTGGGTCACTAAAAGAGAAATAATTTAAACTGAGATATCTGGAAGAAGCATGGCACATGGAACTAGAACAATCTAATCTGGAGGAAATAAATGTGTTCATTTTGAAATTCCAATCATCTGAAGAAGGTTGAAGCATACAACAGCTGAAATGTTGTGAATATGGTAACAAAGATGAGGACAACAGTCAGAATAGTGTAAATAGTTGTATTTTGTAAAATAAAAATTACCTGTTCAGTGTAAATTAAATCCAGTCTTTATTTGTAATTATAACATTTTTTTTGTCATGGAAACTTGTTAAATTTGGATGGAGAATTTTCATAGAAAAATGCCTTTTTTTCACTTTTTCCTCCCTCCCTTTTCTACTTCGGTCTTGTATTAACTGGGGCATTTTTTTTTTCATTTCATTATAAAGCATAAACTTTGAATCTTGGAAAATGTGTTATGGTGCCTTTTCAGTTGTCACTTATATCATGTTTTACATTGCTTGCATTTTGTTACTTAGTCGTTTTGTATAATAAAGAAAAAAACAAACTTTATTTAGAATATCATTTTACTGTAACTGTCCTGTCAGTAAGTTTATATTCTGCCATATTTACATAAATGATGTCTTCAGGTTGTTAGGAATTTGATAATTCTGTGATGAAGTCTTGATCAGATGATTAACTTCTGTCCTCATCTATTCACTTTGGTGTTATAGTCACTCATGAATGTCGTGTGAGGTCTATCTGCTTAATACAAGTTCTTCTTTGCCTTTATTCACATAAACAGTTTATTGGCTGGTTAAGGCAATGTTTCAATAACTAATTATAAACCACTATAGTTGTACTCTGACTGTATATCAATTTCATGTTAAGACTAGCAACCAGTTGAAATTGCATGTTGATAGAGAAAGGAAAATTATATTTCTATGGATTGTGTAGTTGAACCAGAACTTTAATGTTTAATCAATCAAAACAAAAAGGACAATACATACAGCAGCAATTTGTTTCTTTTCAGTAAGAAACAGTCCAACTGCACATGAAAAAGTTACAAAGTATATATGCTATTTACTTAGAGCTCCTTGATAAAATCCAAAGAATCGGTAATATTATTGGCCCTGTTCAGCTTAAGCCTCTTTTCCACCACTGTAAGGTTGTTTCTCTAGCTTTTCTGTAAATAAGTTTCATGGTAATTGTTTGAATGAGGTCTTTGCTATGGTGCCTAGACTCTTTGAATTTAAGCTCAGTACTAGACTGGTGACAAGGTCTCATAGATTTTATATTTGAATTGGCTAGATGTAACCATAATTTCTATGTGTAGAGGCCATGGTTAAATATATATGGCAGAACTTCTTAAACAGAATTGACAAAGTTTGCAATAAGCAATAACTTAGAACATGACAAAAAAGTATAAAGCAATTGAGCAATATATGTAAGGCAAATTAACAGTAATGTCAAAAAGTTCACAAACTGAGAATAGGGTTTGACACAGAAGAGCAAATTCAGATAAATGAACATAGTATTCTGACTTCAAGACAAGACCAACTGAGTCATATAGAATGGAACTGGCCTATTTTATTGGCTAGGAAGAAATCCTAGCATGCATTTGTGTGCTTCTGCCTAAAAATTGGGGTAGGGGAAAGTGTTTTGCTGTCATTTCTAGCCAGATTCTTTCTAACAATTTCTTTTCTCACACTTCTTGCTTGTGGAACTCCCTTCCTGATCCATGCTTTTCAGCCAACTTTAATTTGCAAAAATTTAAATGTAATGTCAATTGCTATCTACTATTCTTTCGATTACTCTTCTTTTGTTCTTGCTTTCATTTTTAACTCTACCACACACAGTAACCCCCTTGTGTCTTGGTGGCTTTACTGCCTTGCTTAGGGTGAAATTGATTATATAAAAAAAAAATAAATAAATAAATAAAAAATAATGTATGATCTTGTTGACCATAATCCAACGTAGAATAATAGGAAATGTCATTACAGTATGGAAAAGTGAATAACAAAGAATTACTATAGATTGTGATATTTTTACAGGAGGATACCTTTTATTTATTCATTTTATTGCAGTAATATGTACATGAATACATGTGATTCCTGTGACAATTGTTGAACTTTGATGTATATTCATTAACTGTTCTTTGTAATAATGTTAAAAAAAATAATTCCTTTCTTAACATTGTTAACTACTATCCTGAATGATATTTATGCTTGGAAAACAATAAGTTAGTGGGGAAGTGCCAATGACTTAAAGTAATTTCAGTTTTTAAAGACTCATCCATGCAGAAAAGCAATTGTAGAACTTTTGTTATTGGAAAATGTTAGATATAAATGACTGGCTGCTTGAATCTGAGAATGCCTTTTTGTTAGGGCAGTTAGCCGATCCCTATTGCAGATGCCTGCTCATGCATATGTTTGTTCAACACCCACAGTGCCTACCTGTGGCTTACACTACAGCTATTCTGAGCAGAACTTCGTCCCAGTTTCTGGGAGAAAGCACATCAATGGCTTGAACAAGGTCAGTACACTCATACCTTCGGTCACAATGACTTGTGACTTTATGCTAGCATAACCATCAATGAACAATTCAGTCTACCCAATTTCACTCGGAAGGCTTGGGTCAACCAGTAGTCTGGTTTTCAAACACTTTCCAAAGGTTCACTAGGCTGATAACATCAGGAAGTTACCTTCCTGACAAAACTACATTGATGAGATTTGAACCAGTCTCTCTTGGTTGGAAAGCAAACATTCTAACCACTTGGCCATGTAACTGTTTTTATATATATATACACACACACACACACACACACGCACACACACACACACAGTGATCTTTGCCCTTTTTAAATAGTCTCTTAGATAATTTCATAATTATTTTTTTTATGTATATTTTTATTTCATATTTGTTTCAATGTGTTTCAAGTTTTTTTTTTTTAACTTTCATTTAGATTTTCACTGATAAGAGCCTTTTCGTTAAACTTATTGTCTATTTTCAAACTAAAATTCTTTGTGCACTGGCTTGTAAAATAGCACAACAACTTGCCACTTAATATTCATTTTTTTTAACTTATTTTTGATTCAAATTTGAAAAGAAGAAAAGGGAACCTTGAAAGATGTATAATATCTAAGTAAAGTGTCATTGTAATATTCTTTTGTATGCTGATATAATTCAAATCCTTAAAAATGAAGGAGTATTTTTTTCCCTTAGGGATTATACAGTCCTAAAATCTGTCAAGAGGATTAAAATATATTTGAAGATCTAACCTTTACCACTGCATTATTCACTACTTTCCTTTCCACTGCATTGTTTTTCCAGGCTTCTCTACTGCACTACTTAATTTCAGTCATGGTCATTTTCTGTCGACATAGCAGGATATGACAACACATCTGCAAAATTTAAACACTGTTTTTTTTCATTCATCTGAGTCACTTGCAGTGGCAGGTTAAAATTTTTGCTTTGCAAGCAAAATCACCTCCTCTATGTTAAAGGTTAATAGTTTCTGCTTGAAATTGTAAGTTATCAAATGGTAGTGAAAGTTTAAAATGCTACAAGAAACTGCAATAAAATCTATACAATTTTTGTTCCTTGAAATTATAGCTTCTTTGTATTTAGTTTAAATTTTAAAGAATCTAAAGTTGAAAATAAAAATCATTGAGCCAGCATTTCTCTGGGGAATCTAATGAAATATTTAATGTCTGAAATATATAAATAGTTAACCAAAGTTTATCTAACTACATACAAAAGAAAAATCACTTATGTGAACCTAGATGAAATAGTCAAGAATGTTTGTCACAAATCTAATTAAAATATAGATCAATGCTCATGACTAAAACACTGATATTAGATAACTCACAAAGGAATTTGAATATTAATTTTAAAATGATTCAAGAAGTAAGTTTTATGAAACCTGTATGCTTTCTATATTGAAAGGGTTGTAGATAATGAACTTTTCTTGATTTTTTTTTTTTTTTTTTTTAAAAAAACAACAAAAAAAAAACCAGTTAATTTCCTTTTTAGGTCTTTGCATCTTACTAGTCCTGACAAACATTGATGTTTATAATCACAATCATTTTACTAGATTAAATGTTTCTTGTTCAGTCATTCAATCAAATGTTAAGAATAAGTTGTATTAGTGTCTATCTGGAAACAAATATTGAATAAAAAAATTTATAAGAATATTGACTTTCTCATTAGAAACTTGTTGATTTTATTTTCAAACTAATATACAAGTCTTCAAGTTGTTCTCTCTCCCCACCCAATTTTAGTATGTTCTTTGCTGATAAGATGATTCTAGTGGATACTGTAGTAGTTTGTGATAAAATAGCAAGGACTGTTTTATTGTACTGCTATGAAATCTTTTTTTAACCAGGAACATCTTTGCTTCACACAATCACCATTGTTTTCTGAAGACATTGTCTAGGAATTAGTTCTAAAGAACTATTTTGGTTTGATAGACTTAATACTTTTTAGATAGAATCTTATTTGATCAATTTTTTTTTCCATTTGTATTTTTTCTATTGCTAAATTTTTATTAGTTTTGTATAATGGAAATTTTTGTGGATTTCATTTTTGTATCTATTTTCTAACTCTAAATGCCTGTGTGGTTGATCAACTATGCAGAGATAGAATTTTTGTCAATCCCATACATTGATGGTTTTATTTTAGATTCTAAGTACCAGAAATGTGTTACATAATTACTTCCTTCTTCACTTATTGTACTTGTGCTAATCTCAAGATGAACTGAAGACTTCATATATCTATTTTTTTTAAATATCTCAAGTTTGCTATTTCTTGCAGTCATAATTGTTTCTTGTCCATCCTTGTAGAAAATATTATACTGAGTGTACCTGTATTAAACACTTTACATTCAGATGATGTCCTTGTTGCTATGAACAGTTCATTTATCTTAGCAAATGCAAACTGATATTGACATTTGCTCATTTTCCTGCATATTTTGTGGTAAAGTTCACTGATTCATGTTCGACTTAATCTAGACTGGTGTGTTTTAATAGTTTATTGTGCCAGCAGTTGTAGTTTTTTTTTTTTGTAATCGATAAAACCCCATGCAAGGCAGTAAAGCCACTAAAACACTGTTGTGGAGAAATTAGGAACAGAAGCATTAATAATATGAGAAAAGAATCAGGAGGACAGTAGATAGTTATTGATATTGCATTTAAATTTTTTCAAAATAAAGTTGGCTGGAGAACATGGAGCCAGGAGGGAGTTCCATAAGTGAGAAAAACTGTTAGCATAGAATTTAGTTACATCTACCCAGCTCAAATTATAAATTGATGAGATCACGATGCCAGTCTCGTACTGCGCTTACATTTAAAAAGTCTAGGTAACATAGTGAAGAGCTCATCCAAAAAATTAGCATGAAAGTATTTATAGAAAAGGCACAGAAACAACCTTATAGCAGTGGGAAAGTGACTGAAGCTGAATCACCAGATCAGGACTAATAATATTGCTGATTCTACTTTGGATCTTATCAAGGTAAATAGCAGGGACACAAGACCATATGTTGCAGCAATATTCTAAGCCTGGGTGAATGGTAGACTTAGCGATATGTAAAAAGATTTTGGAGAGAAAAATTGTCTCGCACAACACAATGTACTGACTTTCTTAGCTGACCTAGCAATGGATTCAATATAGTCTTTTCATTTTATATGAGCTGAGAACATCAAGATAGTGCAACAAGTCACTTTCTTGGAGGTTAGCATTAGCCATGCTGATGGAAGGCAGAGCAGGGTCTCTCAGATGATTAATGGAAAGAAGTTTAGTTTTAGAGGTGTTAAAATTAACAAGCCATACTTTGCCCACATTAACGATGGACTTGAGGTCATTTTGATTGGCTGCTGTTTGTGTCGTTACTAATTAGTGGTTTTTATATTCTTGTAAAATTTATTTCATTATGTCTTAAAATTTTTTGTTTGGGAGTTTTAATTAATGTTTTAAACAACCGTATTTGTTTATGCTTCCCTGATTACTACAATCTTAACATGTTAACGTCTGTCTTCCTCACATATCCTCACAAACTGTGCCTCTTAACCTGTAACCCTCTACCTTGAGTGGCTCTTGGGCTTTAAATATTGTTAAAAAAATAACATATCAGATAGTTTGACTTCCAGGTACAAATATTTAAGTGTTAAACTCATCACTGAGTCAACCACTAGATTTAAATCTTGGCCAGTAATAAGATGATGCATGATGTGATAAAGTTGTAGTACAAAATAGCAAACTATGTAAGGCAATATCTTGTCATCTTTAAGCATATGGAAGTAGCAGACATTGGATTGCAGCAAACACTCCTTGCTAATTTGTGTTAAAATTAGATGTACCACTTGGTATGGTTAATGTGTAAATTATTTCCAGTGGAACCTCTTGATAAATACTGTAAAAGTGTTATTATAGACTCTTAGCATTTTGACTTAATCCTGTCAGCAATCGCTCTTAAAATTCTCTTAGGTTTGCAAAGGATGCACTCTCTAATAGCCAGTATCTGGTGTACAGCATCAAAGCAATGTGCTGTCTTTGAGAAAATCATCTGTTTCATAAGAAGCTCTTTAATGTAAAGTGAGAATTTATGTAATCTTTTAACCTTAGAACCATTGTGAAATCTTAAAATGTTTTGTAGGTCAAGTGTATCAAAGATTTCATTTTAACAAGATGAGATAATCTTTACATGAGTGTAATCATTATTCTTTTTAATTTTGTAAAAAATAATGGCTTGAGAATCATTAATATGAGGTTGTTACATAAATGCTTTCTTTTTAATAATTTATTTTAATATTTATTTACTGATATTTCTGATGAATCATTCAACAATGTATTCCCCTTCATTGTTTATGACCTTCTGCCAAAGATCCACTAACTGTTCAATGCCTAAACAATAGAATTCATTTTCTTTGTATTCACGAGTAGACTGGTGTTGAGCAAGTAAACATGCAGAAGTGCAAGAGTTTTTCTCTTGATCAGTGCTTGTAACACTCGTGTGTCACATTTCTGGACCTGACACTTTGAGTGAAGATGACAAGCAACAGTAACATGAGAGCTTGCTATCTTTTGAGCCAATTCTGGAAGGGTTCTTCTTTAATCAGTATGTGCAATTGGTTCCCATCAAACTGAACAGGTCAGTCAGAGAGTCTGTTTGAACTTATTGAAATATGAAAACTATTTCTGTGCCTTTCTGTCACAAGCAGCTTTGGCTGCTTGATTAAATGCCAAGAGAAGATCATGTCAAACATGACATTATTGTCTGCTTAGCATCCCATCTCAAAGGTGTGGCTAATCTGAAATAAAATTTCAATAATGTTAGACAAGTTTCGCAGAGTGACCAGAGTTACTAAGAAGCAAAACATGCTACGAATCATTATTCTTAGATCATTCTCAGAACGTCAGAAAAAAAACAAAAAAAACTAAGGAATATATGTAACGACCTAATATATAAATGTAGGACAAGCTTAAGGCACACATTTGTTACTTGGTCAGAGTTATATGAATATCTTTCTGCTTCTGTTTTAGGTTAAACAATTTCAGATGTCAAATTTTTTTTGAATTAAAGAAATAATTTAAATAAATGCATATGTACATATGTTCCACCGTTCCATTCTATTGGGCATATTTTGTGAAAATATCAGATTTCCTGATATTAAATTTTTTTTTTTTTTTTTTTTTTTTTTTATTATTATTATTATTATTAAGTGGTAATTTGGTTTTAAATTTTGATTGTCCTTTCATTGTTTCAGTCTTTTACAAGCAAAAGAAAAAAAGAAATATTTATCAAATATATATTATTTAAGATGTTGGCAAGAATTCATTTTTCTTGTTGGCAATTTCCCAAAGCAAAACAAATGCCTCAACTTTAATATTTTTCATTTTCAAGGAATTGATACTTGAAACTGTGGCTTGAATAGATAGTATCATGTTAAAGGCTGATTTACAAAGTAAGTAGAATTAATTTATATTGTGAATCAATAACTTATGTAGTTAAAAGCTGAATTTTGATTTTGAAAATTTCACCGTATAATATTCAATCTATGCCATTAATATTCCTCATTGAATTATGTGCATTGCCTAGGAAGATTGAAAAAAAATATGCTCTGTAAAATAAATGCTTTTCTTCCTATTTAGCTTATTGATGTATCTATGTAAAACTCGGTTTTCATCAGGTACTATCAGATTGTGCATTAACCAACAAAAAAGATATTAAAGAAAAGGAAGCAACTCCAGATATCACTGAAAACAGATAAATGAAAGGGCTGTTTTCTCATTATTGAACTAATATTTATAAAATATAAGATAGCTAAAGGATTTAAGTATCATCCTAGAACAATAGTTCCCAAACTTTTTTTTCTGGACCACATTTTCTGAATGCAAATTTGCTTGTGCCCCATTAAATTCTATGTGATAAAAAGTACATCTAAATAAAAAAAAAAAAAAAAAAAAAAAAAGGTTTAAATGGAGATAACCACGGATTCAAAGTCGGAACATTATCATTGATAACTCTCTCCTCTAATTTGCGGACTCTAGTTACTATATTCTAAATACTTGATATAATACAAAAATATCAATGATAAAATCTGTCAATAATTATTTATAACTGTTTATACTGAAACTCCTGCATGCAATTACAAGTAATCTATAGTAATATTTTAAATTTTGAAATCATTTATTTTTGGTATATGAATTTTTTAAAACTGTTTCTAAATCTTTGATTGTCTTTCAATCATTTCACCTCACTTGCTATCATCTTCCAGTGCCACACCATTTGGGAAACACTACCCTAGAAGATAAACTTGTTAAGAAATAGCGCATTTAGCTTTTACCAAGTTAAGTGTGCAAATAAAATTTTCTACTATAAACTGCAGAAATTGTATCCCAAGTTATATATCTTTCTTACATTAGAGTTAAAAATGTGAAATAATTTTGTTACCAGGATATGGTACCAATTAAGAATTTTCTCATAATTATTTTGTGGGTATTTTTCCCATTAACAGTGATACATTTAGAAAATAAAATTACCAAGTATTCACTGTAGTCTTATCCTTTCATTCCTCCAATTATATTTAAGAGAATTTAATTTCAAAATGTCCTATTTTACAACAATGTATAAATTGCTCATCATAAGAACAAGGAATAAAGAAAAGCTTGGCTTTATGACAATTGATCTGTTAGCTGATTTTGTGGGTAAGAGTAGATTTCTGTTATATGGCAAAATAATAGCTTTGTTTGTATTTGAATTGCTTACATATATTCACTGGAAATAAGGTTTCATGGTTAAAACAGTTCTTTTTCCCCCATATAAATCAGTATAAGCATAAGTAGTTGAAATTTTGAGCAACTAGTTAAGTATTAACAATTTTAGCCTTCCCTAATTTGTATACTTGTAAAATTTTGGAAATATTACAGCATAATGATAAAATAATGGGATACAGTAAAATCATTGAACCTGCATAGAGACCAATTTTAAAATAACATCTTTTCATACAGGGTTGGTGCAAGGGTCTTGCGAAGCCTCCACACTCTACTACATCTCAATTTTCATAAGGTCGTATTCATATACAATACAAAATTTCTTGTAACCTAATTATATATAATAATGGATCATATGAAATATAGGTAAACAATTCAACTAGAAAAATTAAAAATAAATATAATGTATTTAAATACAAATTAGACACACATGATAGATTACATACCTCCACTAATTTGCTAAAAAGAAAAAAAGCATACCATGATGAAAAAATGCCCCAAATTTGATAAAAAAGATTTATCATCAAAATCTTTATTAAGAAGAAAGGCCAAAGTATTTTTCAATTCTTTTATAGCACATTTGAAATTTTGGTTAAAAAAATTTTTCTTGTGTCAAAGATTAGTATAGACAATTTTAGCGCATGATTTAAATGAGTCTTTCCAGGCTTGTTCACAAATGAATAAATTATTTTAGAAAGGGATTTTATTTTATTTTTTTTTTTTTTTAATAAAATTTCGAGAAATTTTCACCCATTAATATTTATATTAGCATGCTCAGACTAGTGTAGCCTGGTTATCAGGGGGGGAAAGCTTTTCAGAGCAGTAGCCATGAAAATATTTGTAGAAAAGAAAAAGGGAAGCCACATCACGTTTGTGAGAAAGTGACTGAAGTTGAGATGCCAAGTCAGGATTGCAGATCCTTTGGATTTTGTCAAGAATCTCAAGACGGGTAGTAGGAGCACTAGACCAAATATAGCATTGGTATTCAATGCATGGACGAATGGTAGATTTGTAAATGTGCAAGACAAGAAAAATCTGACATGGCACAGTGACCCAACATTCCTTGCAGTAGATGCAGCTATTGATTTTATGTAGCTGTTCCACTTCAAGTCAGTTGAAATCATGAGGCCAAGTAGGTGCAGTGTGTTGCTTTCCATGAGTCTTCTATCAGCCATGCTGATATAGATTTAGGTAGAAAAAAAGCAAATGTTAAGATAATGAGGGGGTGGGTAGTCTGTACTGACCCTGTTTTCATGTTACTTAAAATTTGTCACCTCACCCACACCAAAAAAAAAAAAAGCAAAATGATTGTAGTAAACTGTTGCTTTGAATTTTATTTTGCTATAATACATATATTCAGATTTCAATGCTTGGAGCAGAGATGTCTGTTTAAGCATCATTATAACTGTTCTTATTGTAATACACTGAACATTTAAAGCTGAATTTGACATGCTTAATTTTTTTTTTTTTTTTTTTTTAAATGTCCCTTTTAAAAAGTCTGTGTTGGAACCATAAACTGAGATAAACATACTTATTTTTTAAAGCCTGAGCAAAAACTCTTTTACTGCATTAAGATTTTTAAGTTGTGAGACAAATGTTGCTATTACTTTGAGCTATCTCTTTGAGGTCAATGATGAAAACAAAATTCCTGTGTTTTAATTTATGAAGCTCTCTAGGTTTAATGATTTTCTTTCATGTCAAGAAAGTCTGATGCTAGAAAAGAACATTTCTTCACTTGGTTTTCAGTATCATTGGTTGGTCCTAGTATTAAATATTCACAAAGCTTATATATATATATATATATATATATATATATATAACAATGAACCTAAAATGCCAGGCAAACCTATCTAGGTTTCACCTACACGGATTGTCAGGGTAGATTTGCTCTACTTAGCGTATTGAGCGCTTTACTTAGTATTTTTATTTTACTCGTGTCGGAGGTTTTTTTTCTTTAGACTGAGCTTGGTTTCTGGTCAATTATTTTCACGAAAATTACGTGTCCCTTGTTCTTTCTTCTTTTTTCCTTGGGTATTGGTTTGTTCATTTACAAGCCAATACACCTAAGGTTTTTGCGGACGAGTAGACTTACTTATATTTATAAGATATACACTTGGGCTCAAAATTTACTAACATCACTGAAAGTAGGGAGATACTTAAAAAAAAAAAAAAAAAAAAATAGATGAAAACAATTTCTTCAGATATAAACTGGAAACTACAGAATGAAGACAGAAATAATTATGAAAATTGGTTTATCATAAATTTTAATTGTATTTTCTTTTTGAAAAAGAAATTAAATTTCAAATTAGGATCTATATAAATTTAGTTTGAATATTGTCAGACCTCTTGCTTTTAGTCAATGAAATGAAAACCACAAGTAGTCCATTTAGAATTTTAGAATGATTTAATCTTTGGTATAAACAATCCATTCTTCTTTCTCCTTGTTACTTTGATAAAGGCAAGTATAAAGCTCTCATCTCAGCAGACTTTTAGTTGATAAAAACAAACTTTCAAATAGAAAGCTATAAAGTAGTTTTTATTTTATTGATTTTCTTTAGTATAAAAGTTTCTGGTTTATAATAGGAATATTCTGGCAAATTTCATTTAAGCCATAAAACTTCACAATTCTTGATTTTTTTTTTTTTTTTTTTTTTTTTCAAAAAATTATCAATACATTGATGCGACATTAGCCATGTATGTTTTCAGTATTAAAATTTAGAACTCGTCATATTTGATTGTTAAGTACTTCTTAGTGTCTTAATCTTATGCTATTGATGCATTTGATAATTTAAGCAACTTAATGACACTTGATACTGCTGATGAGACAGTTAATTATCGGCTACTAATCAGCACTTAAGAGAGAATTTTAACTTGAAGGTGCTGGTGAAAATATTGTTCTTGCTTAATATGTGTAAATGTTAGGTTAATACATTTGTAATCAGTCATGCTCAGATAGCCATTATCTAATTCAAGTATTAAGATGCAATTTTTAACATGATAGTACTTGCTGATGAAACTTTGAACTATAGCCTTTTGTACTTTGGAGTGGATATTAGTACTTCCAGCAATTAAAGATATTACATTTATACTAACTTTACATATCTTTCATGTTTTTTGTGCTTGAAGGAGATTGGTCAGGTGCTGTTGCTGAGACATTTGAAAAAAAATATCTATTTTAATTAGTTTTCTTTACCAGTACATCTCAAATATATTGGTGTTTAAATATTTCTAAAACTCCATTGTTTAGATTTGATTTTAAAAATAACTTTAGTCCCAGATATGAAATGTTTAATTCTTAATGGAAGCAGTTATGGGCAAAATTGTGGATATCTCTGCATATAATTTGAAAAAGTGAACTTAAAATGATTTATTTGTTGAGTGTTAATATGTAACTTTTAGCTCGTTTAAGTTAACTACATAATGTTAAAATGTAGAAATATTTAATGTAATGTTAAAATCTAGCAAGAAAGGAGGGCTTGGAAAATCTGATACTTACAGGACAGACTGAGGGACAGAGGAAAACAATGCCATAATGTACTTAGTGAGGTTGAAGAAATGAATGGCAGAACAGGGTTGAGGAGAAAGAACAAGGACAAAATTTATTAAGAGCTTCAACGGATGGGAAATTATGGAGAACTGTGATCATCTACATCCTGAGAGGACACGCCACATGAAGAAGAATATCTATGAAAACAAAAAGGATCTTGTACACAATTTATCAAATGCATTAGTCATACACACAAATAAATTCAACCATAACTTTGATCCAAAGAATGCTACACTTATTAAAAGAGAAAGTAACTTGGATGAAAAATTCTTGAGTGCAACTATTGAATCATACAAAATAAAAATGTGCCCCAGATTTTTTCATATATCTCCTTTCCTAAAAGAACTACTCTTTCCCAAGCCAACATACATGGCTATATATATTTTTTTTTTAATTAAAAGAAAAATTCAAGACCTATTATTTAAAATATATAATACATAGATTAATCTAAAATAATAATTACATTATTAAAAAAAAAAATCAAAAATATTTAGTCACTTTCATATATTTGACATTAAATTACATCAATTAGCATCCTCCATAATTTACCTTGACTTTCAGTTAGAAGGAAGTATTTTTATTAGTATTCTTAAATTTAAAAATTCTGAAAGACTAACATTTTTACTTCTGTTTATAAATACTTGTTGCATAATGAAATCCTTAGATTTGCCTTCCTAAAGTTCATCAGAGGAGGAAATGAATTGGCTAAGATAATTTTCCTTTTTGCCTTTATTCATAGTAAATTTTATAAGAGATAGATTTTTTGAGTTTTTTAATTCATCATTTGTTTTTCTTTTTATTTATTTGTTTTCTCAATGTTGTTGTCGTAAGCCTATAACCCAATACATAGAATAAAAAAAATAAAAATTTGAAAATGTTATGCTCTAGTAATCTGTATCTCTGAGCACCTGAGTTTGAACAAACTTTCTTCATTCACAACCAGATATCTCCTTTCATCTCTGCATAATTAGGACATCAAGGTTTTGCAGGGTTGTAGAAATTAACTCTGAATAACTGGCTTTGAAGATTGTTTTGTAAATATTTCCAGAAGAGTATAGAAGGATAAGGAATTGTCAATAAAATGTAAAATTAACCTTTGTTCATGCAATTCATGTAACAAAAATTTCTCAAGGTCTTTTCAAATGTATTTTGGTGATATTAATTATGATGGTTCCACCTGTGTGTTCTTATCTGCTTGAAGTTCAAGTCACTGTCAAGTGTTGTATTTTGAGGGTGTAAGGAAAAGAAAACAATAGGAAAATGACTAATTATACTTAAGTGGTTTTGAGAAATTCTATGGTGAGTAATGTATTAATCTTATTCATTTACTCTCCCCCATCCTTATGTTGTACAGTGAGCACTTAATTCACCTTTGTTTTATGTGCCAAGATTTTTTTGTTGTGCTGAAATTTAATTTTTTTTTCTTTATCCATAAGATCACATGACATTGTCTAAGAACATTAATATATATATATATACACACACACACACACACACACACACAACAGATGGCCACTCATATTCGAGGATACCTATCTATTAGGATGGCTAGCCAATCCCTATTGCAGACGCTGGCTCAGGCACATTTGTGTTTGTTCAACTCCCACAAGCCAACTTGTGGTTTATACTGCAACTATGCTGAGCAGTCCTTAGTTACAGTTTCTGGGAGAGAGCGTGTTATCTTGTGTGATCAACAATCTGAACAAGGCTGGCATACTCAAACTCTCGGTCATGATGATTTGTGACTTCATGCTAGCACAGCTATCAACACTCCTACCCCAAGTGTTCCGTCTTGAGGTCAACTTGTAGTATGGTTTTCAGGCACTTTCCAAAGGTGCAAAACGCTGGGATCTCTCCCTCCAGACCAATAACATCAGGAAGTCTACTTCCTGAAAAATCAACCATGGTGAGATTTGAGGCCAGGTCTCATGGTCAGAAAGTGAACATTTTAATGTGTGTGTAAAATAAATAAATATATATATATAATATATATATATATATATATATATATATATATATATATATATATATATATATATATATATATATATATATATAATATATATATATATATAATATAATATATATATATATATAATATATATATATATATATATATATATATATATATATATATATATATAAAAGTTAATGTAATTAATGGCGAATTCACTTTGCTAACAGATTGAATAAGGCATTAACACTCTGACTATTCACTGAATGACATTATCCTTTTTATTAATTGTAAAATGGTCTAGATGTTCAGTCCATACTGTAAGTACTTTCGGTAAACATTTACCATACTCAGGCATAGATGTTATTTTTCTTTTCTCAATTTCAGGTAAAATTCCAAGTCAAAAATGAATGTGATACTTATGTTGTTGTCAGCCTTATCTCATATCCTAGAATTTAATTTCTTTGCTGATTGCTTCTTTTATGATAATAGTTTTGATGACTACATTTGCTGCCAATGTACAGGTTCAGGAATAGAAGCTACCTGTTTTACCAATGCCTGCTCCTGTCATCCATTCCCTATTGCAGGAGTTGGTTAAAGGTGAAAGAAAATCCGAGTAGAAGAAAGTGCCAATGACGTGAATTTGTTTAAGGTGGATCTAAATTTATATATATCTCAACATGTGAAATGTGAAAAACCATCAAACATAATGTCTACCAGACACACACACATGCACACACACATTATCAACTTTGTCCTACATAGACAAACTAGAATTATTATACATTTACATACATAAAGCAATACTTATGGTTTTCTAGTTAAACTTGGAATCCATTATTTTCTTGGAACATCAAAGAGGTGTGTCATCTTCCCTTGAATTCAGAACACCATAAATTATATTAATGTTCATTTAACAAGTTGAATGCACATGAAACAGGATTAACCAATGAACATCAGACCACAGAAAAGTAAAAACAACAAAATTTCTTTCTTTTTTTCCATATCTCATTCTCTGATGAAACTTTAATAAAAGTGTAACATGTTAGATTGATAAACATTTCCTATTTGTTTTTCTCTTATTCTGTCAGATTCTGATCTATATTTGATCCCAGCACACTTCTAAAAGCTATTTTCTTGATTTATGTATAAATATGAACCATTTTGCAGTTGCTTAATCAGCTTGTAAATTTAAGGTTTTATTTTTTAACAAATTGAAGTTTCAAATCACTGTTAAAACTTTTTAATAAATTGATAAAAACTTTAATATTCAAATGATCAGGTCTCATCTGATTAAAAAGAATAAAATTCTACCCATCTTGTATTTTTTTTTTTTTGTTAACTGATAAGACAATTTAAATTCACAATATAGATAAGACTGGTTTCATATTTCTTCATTATCTTTATTAACACCTACTTAATGGAGAAAAGTCAACTGAAGTTAATTACAAACTTATAAATTAATCTGAATGTAGCATTTAAAAAAAAAATTATGTATTGTACATGCACAGATAATTTTAATAATAATGATATTAATACTGTTTGTGCATATTAAATTGATGAAATCCATGGATTGAAGTCTAAATTAAATGCTTTTGATAAAAGCATAACTTTTTATTTGAACAAATAAATTATGCTTTTCACAATTTATGACGGTTATTATCACAAAAATACATTTGAAAAGACCTTGAGAATTTTTTATGTGAATTGCTTGAACAAAGTTTAATTTCACGTTTTATTGGCAATTTCTTATCCTTCTATACTGTTCTGGAAAGATTTACAAAACGAACTTCAAATCCAGTTTTTCAGAGTTCATTTCTACAACCCCACAAAATCTTAATGTCCTAATTATGCAGAGATGAAAGGAGATATCTGGTTGTGAATGAAGAAAGTTTGTTCAGAGATACAGATTACTAGAGCATAACACTTCCAAATTTTTTTTTTACTCTATGTATTAAGTTGGCTTTCAATATTTTCACCCCCACAAAAAAAAAATATCTAACAATTAAGCAATCAATATATCACTTAAAAATTTACGATTATAAATAAAGACAAAAGGAAAACTTAGCTGACATGTTTTGTCCTCTGATGGATTTTATGAAGGCAAATGTAAGTATTTTATTATGCAACAAGTATTTATAAACAGAAGTAAAAATATTAGTTTTTCAGAATTTTTAAATTTAATGCACATAAATATACTTCCTTTTAACTGAAATTCAAGATAAATTATGGAGGATGGTAACTGATGTAATTTAATGTCTAATAAAAAATAAAATAAAAAGTAAATAAATGTTATTATTGAATATTTTTTATATATTTTAATAATGTACTTATTTATATTATTTTAGTTTGAGATTAATTTATGTATTATATATTTTAAATAATTTGCCATATGCCCCTTTTTATTTTTGTATATTTGCTGAACTCATTCTCAATGCCCATGCATGCCATTTGCTGCCAGTATAGATTCTTGATTATTCTAATATCTTTGCCAAATATATCAAGGTTGCTGAGCAGTTCCAGCTGATCCTTGTGGTGTATTTTGTCAAATGCTTTTGTGTAGTCTATAAAGCATAGTTACACTTCCTTCTGCATTTGTAGTCGTGAAACTAAGCAATCAAATGGAGAAGAACCAGCAATTTTCATTCTCACTTCAACGTTTTTGTTTTTTTTTCTAACAGGCTCTAGCTCAAAAGTTTTTAATTTTTTTTTTCTTTATATGATTACTAACCTCTGGCACTGTTTTATTACAAGAGTTAATGATGTTTGTAACATTAAATTTGGTTGTTATAATTGATTTTACCTTTTTTTTTTTATAATCTGGAAATTAAATATATTTTGGATTCTATAAAAAAAAAGTTTCTCTGTTAACTGTTAAATCAAAAATATTACTATTTTTTTCAGCTTGAGATAGTGACAGTATTTGCCAGTATTTGGAACTACTATTTGATTAATTCTTCCTGCTCATCTCTGCCTATATAGCCTATTCAGCGTGCCTCTGTAAAATAAACTGGCATGCCAGTGTCAACAATTCCTTTGCTTAGATGATAGCTGATAAAAGCATAAACTTTTGGACACCTGCCAACAACACTAGACAGATGTAAATAGATTTGTTTTAATCGTTTCAAATCATGTAAGGTGATAGTGCCACTAAAATGCAAGGGGTTACTGAGAGTGAAGGAAAATGAGAAAGATGTTAATGAGGAGAAAAGACAATAAAAGAACAAGATTCAGGAAGTCAGAAGATGGTGTTTGATGTTCCGCTTAAATTTTTGAAGATTGTAGGTGACAGGAAACTACTGGAAAAGTTCCATAGATGAGAAGTGTAAAAAAGAATTAGAATAGAACTTATAGTTGCCTCTAGTTAGTTCAACATTAAAATGTTGAGACCTAGTTGCTAATCTAGTACTATACTTAAATTCATACCTTTGAGGTACCAAGGAGGAAAGCTCATCAGAACAAATTCCCATGAAAATATTTATAGAAAAGACAGAAGTTGTATTACAGTATTGGGAAAATGACTGAAGCTGTGATGCCAGGTGAAGAATCTTGAAATATATAGCAGGGACATCAAAGCATATATGGCAGCAATATTCAATGCATGGATAAATGATAGATTTATAAACATGCAAGGTGGATTCTGTTGAGAAAAGTTGTTTGACATGACACAGTAAACCATTTTTCCTAGTAGCAGACCTAGCAATTGTTTCTGTATAATTATTTCATATTGGTAGAAAATGTTAGACTGAGGAGACATAATAAATTGCTTTCTTAGGGTGGCAGCAGCCATGCTGATGGTAGCTAAAAATGTTTCTCTACGACAAATGTAAAAGACAGCAGTTTTGTTTTTGAAGTATTAAAATTCACAAGCCAGTTCTTGCTCCCAGATGGCAACTGATTGAAAGTCATTTTCAAGATCAGTTGCCAGTTTCACTTAAAGAAAATATTAAGATTGGTATTAAGAGAGGATTAAATATTAGTTTCATCAGCATAAATACCCAGTTGGGAACTGATGACACTGGGAAGGTTGTTGAAAAGAAAAAAAATATCCAAGGATACAGCCCTGGGAGACCTTTTGTATTAATGTGAAAGGAACCAGAAGAGTGATTGTTCAGCACTACTTTCATTACATGATTTCTCTTATAATTGTTGGGATTCCAAATAAGCTGGCTTTAATTTGTCAAAATAAACAAATAAAATTTAATTCCCATTCTTGAGGAAGCTTTGATAGTTATCTTTTGATAGTTAATGCGAAATTAGGATATAAGAGCAGATATCATTGATTGAAGGTTTTTTTAAAGCCAATTTTGTTCATATCTAACTTGTAATTAGATTATTATTGTTGCCAAGTGTTGCCTGCTCAGCAAGAATGGGTTCTTGATAATGGATTGTCAACTAATTTTGAACAATTTCAGAAAGTATACCAATCCATTAATAAATTTTAAATTTTACATATTAAGAAGACTGTTATGAACTATAAAGTTTTAGAACACCTTGCCAAAGAAGATATCTTAAGACAATTGTTTTAAAAATGATTAATTATGCCATACTGTTTTATTTTTTTATATCTAAATTATGTGTATTGCTATATAAACTAAATTGTAGCTAAGCACTTGTTAGTCTTTCATTTGTTTATTTAGTCTTTATTACTTTCAGACCCATAAAGTTTGGCTTATCATGTGGTGCTTTTCTTCAATACCATGCTTGCATTACCTAATTCTTCAGTTAACATCCCAACATTGACAGATCAACCCTAACTAAACCTAACCCATTGTTTCTGCTTTCTTATATATCTAGGTGGTTCATATTTCTTTTTGACTAAAAATTTTCTAGCTCTGTATATTGACTGACCTGTCATGACTTTATTACTTCCAGATCATGTTACTTGTCCCAAACAAAATTCTTGAGTTGAACAAATAACAAGAAAATAATTCCTTACAGATTTATAAATCTAATGAATTTTTTAAGTCTGTTTTTGAGCCTTTGATGACTAAATAAATATCTGCTATGTACCAATCATTTGTGATATGTGCAGTATATTTTTCCTGTATGGATGATGGTAAATGATAGAGATTTTTTGAAATTTGCAAAATCTTAGAAAAGTGTAGTAAGTCTCATTTGTTAATTCAAATAAAATAAATGCTGTGACATTATTAAATCGAGCAATGTAAAATTATTACTTTAATTTGTTATATGTATAATTATATATCTTTTTTTTATATACTGACTTAAAATAGTTTTGCTTTCTTGCAGAATCGTCATGAATCTACAATTAAGCCAACCCCAGTATCTCGCAGCATTACCTTTCTTCAATGCAAGGACTTTACTGATTACTCAAATGATGGAGTGCAGTTAACAATGAGTCAAACACGGCTCTGTAGAGATAGAAGTCGGGAGAGTGAGAGGAATGGTTCTGTGTATGCAAAAGGCAAAGGACAGATCAGCTTAGCAAAAGGGTTTATGCACAAGGTGAGTTGGCTTTTCTTTTGCTTTTTTTTTTTTTTTTTTGCTTTTTTTTTCCTGCTGTCTTCAGCATCCATTTCTTTTTGTAGATATTCATATGGAGAATTTTAAGATCATTTAGACTGCAATGGGCACAGTGTATAAATGTGTGGTTAAATATCAGTACCAACTTTAAAGCACAAATTTGAATCAACCCTGGAACTGTATACTGTTTTATAATTGAATCCTCTACCAGATAAACCATGACATTCATTTTCTACATAAGTACATTAAACTAGTCTATTTAGATGTGTATGACATTTTCCAAAAGCAAGGAAGAGGTTAGAATACTAATTTAGTTTGAACGGTGCCTTTTAAGACAAGGCAACTGGAAAAAGTTTCATTCAATAAAATTTCTTAAATGCTAACCCTTCCTATTCCAATCTATGAGAATTAATATTTTAAAAGTTCCTGTAAAATCTTATTTGCTTATTTTTGCCAGGTTTTATTGATAACATGCTAATATTTATGGTATTTAATTTTCACTGACTTGAAAGATAAAAGCTGCTCTATTTACTGAATAATACTGCTCAGTTTGGTTCATCATTATAGAATAGAATTGATGGCTACCAGGATAGTTGATAGCATTATTACCAGGTCAGTGATATTTGTTGTAATTGCATGTGGCGGTGGAAAGATTAAAATAAAAGAACAATTTTCTCTTGCATTTAGTCTAACACGTGTTCATACCAGTTGAGGATAAGAAGTTGTCATAAATTAGGTGCCTCCACTAAGTCAGTATACATAAGGTTTAAAATGCTTTTGTAAAAATGTAAAAGCTTTCATTTTAGCTTTAATTGAAAGCTAAAGGATTTAAAATTTGCTATTTCCAGTAAGTAAAATACCCTTTTTATTTCAAACAAATTATATTGATTGGAATCAATATTTTTTTTTTCTAAATTTGTAAACAAAAGTTAATTCTCAGTTTGAAAAATCTTGCAAAAATAAAAAATTTTTTTCCAAAATGTGAGGAAAATTATTAAATTTTAAGTTAAATTAATCCGATTTGAAACAAATATTATTTATATTAACGTGTTCATAGTTAAGTATGGTTGAGCTGACAATAAAGTTCATATATGGGTTTTTTTTCCCCCCATAAAGAGGGACAAACCTTAAAGTATGTGACCTTTTAATGATAATGTTATAGCTTTGAACATCCATACTTTAAAACTCTGCACGTATTTCACACATACAAAAACAAATCAAAATTCTTTAAAAAATATTCAGGATGGTCAGATTGTAATAAGCTTTACAATATATGATTAGTAAATATAGTTTTACTTAATAATATTTTCTTAGTTATCTCTTTGAAAATGAATTTTAAAAGATTTAAAATCATAAATTATTCAATTTAAAATTGTAAAAAATGAAAACAAATATTGTAAAAAAATTTATTTTTCATCAAAAATTTTTTTTCTTTAGACAATATACTATACATTCTTAAAATTAATTAAAAGCCTCTTAAATAATGTCTTAGTTTTATTACATTTTTTGATTCAGAATAGATTTTCTGTCACCACAAGAAAGAGGTTAAAATTTGCTATGCTAAAAGTTAGTACAAAAATTAGATGATGCAAGAAAGTTTTTTAATCAAAATTTCAAATGTTCTAAAAAGGAATAAAAAATTTAATTAAATATTCAAAAAAGTACTCTGATCATTCCTCTTAATAAAGATTTTGATAAAATTGTTTTGGAGCATGTTTTCATCACAGTATGCCAGTTTTGTTTAAGTGTTTTCATGGAGGTACCTATCATGAATACTTACTGCTTATCAAATTGCTTATTGGAATGAAAAAGCCACCAAAATAATCAGTTCAGGTTATAATAAAAGCTATGAGACAGATGATAAAATGACCTAGCTTGCTCAGCCTTTTTTCTTAAGTATCATACTAATGAAAAGAGTTTACCTAATGCACTCATCTATTCTTGATCTGTTTAGGCATCATTCTTTTTACAATGTAGGCCATATCATTTCGAAACACTAGTTCCTGTACAATGACCGAATTTAAGCAACATTGAACTTGGTTATTTACCAAGATGGGTAATCACTTGGGAATACCAGGTGTTGTAAGTTTGGATGTGCAGGTGATGTAATAGATAATGGCTCAGAATTGTTAATTGGAGAGCCAAGTTCCAATTTCAGTTGGGTTCATTATATTCACTTATATGAAAAAATACCTTTGGGAAAGGTATGACTTTACTTTTTCTCCCTTCTCCATCAATTAGTAAGTCTTGTATCACTTAATAATAATTCTAAAAAAATAAAAATAAAAAAAAAATAAAAATTATTCCTACAATTTAAAAATATTTTCTGCCTTAAAGTAACCTGCAAAGAGTTAAGCAGTAGAAAATGAATAAATCATTTTATAAACTTTTTGAGAATATAGAAAAATAGTGAGTGTCATGGATTTTTTTTGGTTTTTTTACTGTTACATTAGGTATTAACATCAAAGAGTTCCTTTCACCATCTGAAACTGAATACAAAATAACTAGTATTAGAAACCAGCACTCCTAATAACTGATTAAAAAGAAAGAAAAAAACACTCACCAATTAACCTGTACCCAAAACTATCACTAGTCTGCATATAACAAAGCTATACCCCAAATGATCAGGATTCAAGACCTTTATAACCCTATGTGCTATTGAGCCAAAACCAAACCAATCTTTTCACCATAAAAGACAGTTGTTGGTGTATATTGAAATTTGATTACTGATATTAAATTGATTCAAGCCAAATATTAAATAGGTTAGTTGATTATGCAAAAATACTTTCTCCTTTTCTGTGTTTCTCCTTTAAAGGAACAAATCCTGTAGTCAAATCTTGAGTAGTTTAACCTGACAAAATTTGATGAAAATCAAGAGCATTTAGGAACACTTGAAATAACTCAGTAAATTAAATTAGATACATTAAATCAACATTTTTAATTTTTTCAGTTTTATTAAAATTTATTTATAGCTTAGCAGTTATCAGCACAAAAGGTGAAATTATTAAGTTGAGTTCTGTCTAGATCAGCATTTCTCAACCGGTGCACTTAAGTGCCCAGAAAGGTAGCCAGATGTGCCCCATGTTAACAGAAAAGTAATTTATGAATTATTTTTATATTTAAAAATCTTTATTTTTAATGAGCAAGAGACACCAAGCACATGGCTTCTACATATAAGTCTTTGTCAGTTGATATTTTAAACTAGATGCTAAATTCCTTAATCTTTAAGGAGGAGTGGATTATCCTTTCCCATTTTCCCATTTGCCTTCTTCAAGGGATTTAAATTGGTCATTATTGGCCTCTCTTTTTTAAAAAAAAAAAAAAGCAAATTCTTCATAAATTCCTTTAAAGAAAAAGTGTACCACTAATCTTCATTTTGAATGCTAATGAATGTTTATCAAATGTAAGGCCTAAGATTCAATACATTGCCAAAGTACATTGACCACAGCTTTCACACAAGCATACTTACTTAAATATACAATGTCATGTCTTAAAAATGTCTTATTTTAGATATTTTTTTTTTTATTGTCCTATTTTGAAATTTCATGACTAATTTTTCCTTATTAAAATTTAAAGTGTGCCCTGGAGTTTAAAAAAAAAAAAAATGGTTGAGAAACACTGGTCTAGACTGTTACTTCACGCTAATGTCCTTGAGAAAGTAGGGCTGTGGAATCTGAAGAAATTAAGGGGTCACTGGAGTCGGACTTAGTAAAACTATACAGACTCTAACCCCATTTGAATTTACACTTTATGTAAAAAGTTTTACATTATAGAAATTTTATTGTTATTTCTTCTACTATATATATATATATATATATATTATTTCCTTGAAAGAAATTCATCTCAACATTTTTTCTAAAGTCATTTTATTTTTTTTTTTTTTTTAGTTATTTAGTATTTGCAAAACTATATATGTAAAAAAAAATCTTACATTTTATAAAATTATTTTTGTTTTGTCTTTTACATCCTGTAAAAGATTATATTTCAACTTCGGTTATAAAATAGTTTTATTTTTGTTGTGTATTTATTTCTTGTTTGCAAAGATTATATATGTCTTACATTATAGCATTTTTATTTCTTCTACATCCTTCTAAAATTTTCTCTTTAATTCTGTTAGAAAATATTGAAGAATGAATAGGTATGATATAAAAGCCACAATATCTTTGATATAACCCAGTTATAATGATATAGGTCTATTCAAGTTATGAGTGTATGTATAAGCTTTGAGATTTGTAGGCCATAATCACTTAATTACATAAAGAAGAATTGGAGGTGACAAAGGTTTTGTGCTTCGACTTCACAGCTCTGTGGGAAAGGCATGAATCTGTTTCTCCCCCACCCCAAAGTTATAGTTAAATAGCAGGGTAGACAGGACTCTCTAGCTTTGGGTGGTAGCAAGTCTTAGAAAAGGACAATTTTGAATTCAAAAACTGTAGAGAAAACAATGGAAACTTCACAGATAGTAAAGATAACAAATCTATAGAGAGCCATTATCACCTACATTCTCAAGAGACCTGATATTAAAAAAAAATAATAGTGGTTTTATTCTAACCTAATGTTGTTTTCTGTCACAATACTCTGGGTTGATTGGTATTTTTCTTCCCGATTTAATTCCTGGATGTTAATATTATGGCTTATTTTGCAGACATTTAGGCTATGTTTAAATGTCTGTTGATGGAACTATCCATAACACCTTATCTGTTGCAGACTAGGTTGACATGTAGGGAAAAAAAACTGGATTATGACATGTCAGCAGTGTGACACTCAGGGTATTGATCAGATTACAGTTGATATATATAAACAACTCTAGAAACAAAATATTGTATATAAGCATTAATCCCCCCCCCAAAAAAAAAAACTAGAGAAAACAAGAAAATTTCCAAGTTCGATTTAATGAGAAAATTGCTTAAGCAACAGGTGATAAATATTTTGGTAATCCTCTGACATCTATCAGAATTTGTTCTGACTAAAGAACTTGTATTTTTACTTCATGAAATTTGTTTTCTCTGAAGATTGTTGAAGTTCAGTGTACTCAAATAGTGAGACACATATTACCATTTTAAAACTCTATTATACACGAGATGTAAAGTTTGAAAATATCAGAATAACATTTTGGTAATTCATAAATCAATAATTGATTAGTAAAAAAAAAATAGAATAAAAGCATTTTATATTTGGGATCTTTGTGCCTATTTTTCAACATTTTGTAGAATGTTGCTTAATTTTATATGGCTGTTTTAAAGAATATATGCTTACATTTAGTTTTAAAAATTAATTTTACTTTTATTCAGTTACATTAAGATGTTGATGTATCAATTATATGACATGATCAATTTGTAAGATGAATAGAAAACTTTATTTGTGAGGAAAATATTCTATGAAAAGTAGTTTTTGTTTTGCAGTCCTTGTTGTTTATGTATGAATTAATTTGAAAGCTGTGTTCAAATGCCCTTTATCTGAGTTTTTTAATCCTTTATCTTGAATACTGAATTGAACAGCCAAATATAACACAAGACATTAAGTGATTTCAGCTGAGATTTTTAAGGATAAGTTAACATGGAGCAAAGAACTAAGATTACAAATTGCTTCTAAAAATTTTGTTTTCTAGTCTTCCAAATACTATTACTCTTGGTATTCTGGTTTGTCTGACTTCAGATCACTTCTATCCCTTGTTTCTCAAAGCAAATCAAATTAACTTTTGGTATAACCGGTTTTTGATAGCATTTGGAAATTGTTTTTTAAACATGATTCAATGATTGAATTGAGGCATATAAAACTTGACAAGTTAATTGGATATTACTGGGACCTTGGAAATTATGCAGTCTTATGATAGTTTTATTTATAAAACTTATTTCAATTATGTGATCTTAATGCATCAAATCAAATATTCACTATTTCCAAGAATTTCCTGAAAAAGCTAGATTTAAATATGGCTCTACTGTACTACTTAATTTCAGTCATGGTTATTTTCTGTTGCCATAGTAGGATATGACAACACAACTTCAAAATTAAAACCCTCTATTATTCATACATCTGAGTTACTTGCAATGACAGGATAAAATTTTTGTTTGTAAACAAAATCACTTCCAGTATGTTAACGGTTAATATAGTATACTTTATGAAAGGTGTTCACTGGTATGATTCAGTATTAAAGGAAATATTGATACATTGTAGATTTTAAGGATTTTTATTCTTTTGTAGGTTTATAGTAATAAATCCTAATGTGGTATTTGTGCTTGAACTCCAAACTTAAATTCTTACAAAGCTGCAAGTACAAATTTATTCAGTTTTATCAAAAGGATGAGTGAGTTAAGAAGAAAGCAAAATTGAGATAGTTTTGAATACGAGATGTGTGCAAAATCTTGTTGAATTCCAAATGGTTAATTTCTGTTAAATAACAAGACGACCCAAAAAGTTAGGTAAATAAATGATTTCACTGAAGGAATGTTTTTGACTTGTGGAGTGAAAAAAACAATGTATAAAGTTGGAGAAATCTGTTCCAGGAAGGCTTAGAATTTCAAATAAATTGAGGATATTAAAAGTAGCTCTCATACATCAGATTGCATTAAAAGAATAAATCTATGCAAGGTAAAAAATCTTATGGCAAAAATAATATATATATATATTTTAAATAACTTAATGTTTATTCAAGGAAAAATATTTTCTGATTATGACTCAAAGAAAATTTTGCATTTGTTAAAATGAATTAAGTAGCTATTACGCAAAAGTCAAGAGTAATTAAATCTATAACTTAAGATTGATGAGAATTATCTCAAACTAAAACTAACCAGTTGGTTTTGGCCAATTATAGAACTTGTGTGTGTGTGTGTATATATATATATATATATATATATATATATATATATATATATATATATATATATCTTGAATGAATAAATATGTTTAAGTGTTTATATACATAACATATATCCTTTGGCGGGGGGAAAAACAGTGCTTAATGCTAAATAACAAAGCTATTAAGTATATATTAATAAAAATACATGATACCAAACCTGAAGATTACACCAGACATGAAACTCCAGATTGTACAGTCAGCATGAGGTATATATATATATATATATATATATATATACACACACACGGGATTGATACAGATGGAATAAAATTCTGATAACCAAAAACACTATTCTTAAGAGTTTTCAATATCAAGTAGACCAAATAATATTTATTCAAGATTATAATATATATATATATATATATATATATATATATATATATATATAAACATTGATGAAATTGACTTTCCTGATGCAGTCATGACTTTGCTGAGTTGGTCATGTTGCAAGAATGAGTGACGCCAGAATTGAATTTATTGAATCATTGATGAAAATACAAAGCAAATTTTAATACTTCAGAAGCAAATTAGTGCCTTTAGGTACAACTAAATGGTAATATTTACTGTTTTTTTTATAAAGAAACATTTGGCATACATTGACTGAGAAGCCAGGACTACTTTTGGCTGAAATTTATAAAATCTTTCTCTTAAAACGTTTTTTTCAGGTAAATAGGTTTCTCAAGCTTTTATTACTCTTTTCAGTATTGATGGGGATTTCCTTCCTAACTGTTTGTTTGAAGTCGTGTGGAACATCAACATCTTGATTATATCATTATTTTCATTTTGAATTAGACATGATATTCATTTAACTGTTACTGCTGTTGGAAGTCCCCAAGTGATGTAGTTTCAGTTATTTGGTATAGTTCCATTTCTTTGTGATTCTGTAGCACCAGTCTGCAAGATCTTCGCTAAGACCCAAAGACTTTGCCCACTCAAATTAATTTTTAAACATTTGGTTTGATAAGCTGAGAACAAATACAGGGGTTATTTAAGTTACTTGTTGGATACAATGACCGAAAAGTTTTTGCAATAAAGTAGGTCAGATTCTACAATTATAGAAATTTAATTTTTAACAGCTGCTTAAAAGAAAAATCATAGAGAAAAGAGGCATGACAAATAAAAAATGTAGGTCTATGTATTTCTAGATTTTTATACTACACAATCTAATGCTATATTAATAGGTGTACATTTACTGTGGCATACATGAAAACATACATATACATACACACACATGCAAACATTCAACTAATTGTATGTACCTCAAATGTAAATGCTACTTATATTGACCGTTCCAGGCAGCTCTAGGCTTGTATTGATTGTGATGACCAACAAGAGCACCTGCTTCTTCAACGCCCAGCTGTTATTTACAGTAAGTCCACTTCCAGACTCTGGTCAGTTGGAGTCTGCAGTTGTCCAATGAGGCATCTGAGATCTGCCTTTATGCAAATAATGCTGCATCTTTATATGCTTTGCGCCTTTTTTTCTTCTCTCTTTTGCCAGCTCATCTTGTTAAAGTGCAAGCTATTGTTCAAATTATTCATCTGCGAATGTGTATGTATTTGTCTGATTTGCATATGAAAATTCAAAGTAGTCTCAATAAATAACTGTTGTATACATTCTCCTAATTATTGGCAGTTTGAGGGGGTGGGGGAAAAGTTCATTTTTAATTACTAAAATAAACTCTGTGTGGATAAATGTAAAAAAATAATGGACATGATAATAAAATTAGGCACTTTAGCATTTTTGCAAAGTTCTGGAGGTTTTTTTGCTCAATGTTTAAATGCTTTATTAGGAGACAGGGAATAGTTTTAAAAGTTTAAAACAAAGTTATTATTTAATTATGATATGTCTATTAAGATATTTTTTCTTCAAAATAGAAATTCAAACATAAAAAACATTTTATGTTAAATATGAAATAGCCTAAAAAAGCTTTGATATGGTTAGATTTGAATAATAAACTTTAAAAATTGTTTTAAAAAGAAAATATTTTAAATGATTTTCAGTTTCGAGCTTCACTAGTTTTCTGTAATTCATGAATGAAGAATCAAATTTAAATGACTATTTAGAGTAGTTATTTGGTAGTTTATGAAGTGAAGGTCGTGTGTTTGTTCCTTAATGTACTTTTCAGAAAATCAATTTTTTTTTTTTTTTTTCTAAGTGAGATAACACTAAGGAAGTACATTTTTTATTTGGGGAAAAAAATGCATTTGTTTAGTCATGAGAAGAAAATTTATATCCTTCAATGTCTAAGCACAAGTGCCTTCAAAATTATTTTATAGACAGTCTCTTATACCAATTCCATGAGATTTTGCACACACACACACACACACACACACACACACAAAAATGAATATCCTCTTTGAAATTTGAGAAGACCAGAAACATTATCCATATCTATCAAAGATGAACAGTAAAAGAGATGAGATTGTTCATTCCATCTGGTTGGTGGAAAGTACCACTTTGGATGTAAATGGATGTGCTTTATAGCAGCACTTTTTAATTAAGAAAAGAAAATGGAAAAACTAACATCCAAATTTTGGGAAAGGTGACAGAAAATAACTTTTGAAGAGTGAATATTTTCATTACTTTGTATTCCACTTCTTCTAGATGGAATGATGTGAAACTTGTATTTGAATGTGTATTCAGTACAAATAAGTCAAATAATAAAATCTGGAATCAGAAAGTGGGATTGTAGCCAACAAAAGATTGTGTTATTCATGTCAATACTTAATGAAATGTTAGTTATCACTCTTTTTGCTATTGGCTGTGTGACGGTGCATGGACATATATTATGTAGCTAGGGCATGAAGAAAATAAAACTGCAAAAATAAATGCAGTAATTGACAAATGTAATTTATTTATCACTGAATATAATTTTTTTTTATTAAATTGTAATTCAGATATTCCGTGGATGTGCTTGCTTGAGAAAAATTTAGAGCAGTTGTTTCAAATCCCCAGAAGTAGAATGCCTCATCATTGTGGCCACAAAGGTCAATCCAGTTAGTATAGTTGTACGTACCATTTTATCTATTATGTATAGACCTGTGTCCATATCTTCAAGTGGGGAATGCAAGACCATTCAGTATGCAGCAGTGTGTGTCTATATATATATATATATATATATATATATATATATATATATATAAATATAAAACAGATTAAATCCACAGTCAATTGCTAAAAAATTGCTGAGTGGGTGCCTGAACAATTATGAAACTTTTTGTCTACGAAACTCTGGAATTGAGGTATTGAATATGACATCTATCAGGTAAGTGACAAATCTTATTTGTATTGTGTATATATATATATATATATATATAGAGGGATAACTCTAAAAGAATTTTTTGATTTGTTTATCTTTCCGGCAGAAATTTTAACTTATGATTACTTTGCACAATTGCAAGATTTTCTTGTAATCAAAATATTGCATAATTCTTTTTCATCTATGGTCTTCAACTATTACCACTTATGTCAATAGGATTTTCAGAAAAATTTGTTTTGAAGCATATTGATGTTTACAAATTGGAAGAAGCATTGCTGACTTGGTTCCTTAACACTGATGTCTCAGAATTGCAGGCATATATGCAATTTTAGCATGCTTTCTCTTCAGAAAATTATTATAAAAGAGTATAATCTGTTAAAAACATGACCACAGTTTTAATTTTTTTATTTAAACTTAGAGGTCTAATTTAAATGAGAAAGGGAATATCTATTGAATGTTTTTAATGTCTTTTACTACAATATTTAAATGGAATATGAAATTTTATAGGAATAAGAATTCATTGACCTTTCAAAAAAAAAATGGAACTTGCTTTTAAACCTATATTAGCAATTCTTGAACTTTTGTATTCACAAAAGTAATGACTTTGAGAATTTTTCCAAAAATCCTGTTGACATTAACAGATAATGGTTGAAGACAGTAGATGAAAAAGAATTATGCAATATTTTGATGACATGAAAATCTTACAATTGTGCAAAGTAATCAGAAGTTAAAATTTTTGGGTTGAAAAATAAACAAATGAAAAAAAAATTCTTTGAGAGTCATTACACACACACACACACACACACACACACATATATATATATATATATAAATAAAATGTCACTTAACTGATAGATGTTGTATTCAACACCTTCAAACATTTTTGTTATTGTTTGGTCTAGTCATTGGGAGTTTTCAGCAATTGATGGGATTTGATAATTTTCTCTATTTATTTATTTACTTATAAGACTGCTGTATACTGAATGGTGCTGCATTGCCTACTTGTAGAAATGGAGACAGGTCTGTACATAATAGGTAAAATGGTACATATAACTGTAAGAACTGGATTGATCTTTGTGGCCAGAATGATGAGGCATTCTACTTCTGGGGTTTTGGAACAACTGCTCAGTCATCATACTGTACAGCATGCATTACATTTTATGAAGGTGATTAATCCTCATCAACAAACATGGTTGGCATGATTGACACTATAGCATTAGTTTTTGTAACTCACCTGGGCCACAGAATATTATTAGAAGGAATGGAAGGCTGGTAGGTGTTACCTGGTCAGACATGACATGTTTCCAGTTACACTGGCAAAAATAAGTTTAAAACCAATGCTTAAAGTTTTATTCATTTCAGAATATGTTTCTAATAAAACAATATAAATTAGTTTTACTCTGTATGCTTTATGCAGAATTAATTTCTTTCGAATGATGTAAAAATTCTACAACTTGAAAAATTTTAATGCTGGTTTAATTTAAATTATCAAAATTTGCCAGCAAAATAAGTTTAAAACTGCATGGGTATTATTATATTTAAAGAAAAAAGTTATAGTAAAAATGAGCAAAGAAAAAAAAAACATATTTATCAATATTTATTTGTTTTATTAGAAACGTATTCTGAAATGAATAAAACTTTAACCATTGGTCTTAAGCTTATTTTTGCCAGTGTATTTCAAATAGATATTTGAGTTTGTTTGAAGAAGACCACAGCAGGTTACTGTGTGAGCTCCTAGATTTTTTTTTTTGTTTTACAAAGTAGGAGGCCATTTGTGTGCATAGAAGTGGAAGATAATGGCTAACCCTAGCCTTGAACAGGTTAAGATTGTAGTGATTGGGGAAACATCCTGTTGGGAATTGGTTCCACAGGGTAACTTTTTCTTGGTGTTGGGTGTATTCTTTGGGGTTATGAAAAAATTTGAAACATATCTGGTTGGAGATGTGTGTGTGTGTGTGTGTGTGTATATATATATATATATATATATATATATATATATATCTATATCCCCATGTAGAAGCTCTGTCATTTCATTGACTCTCTACTACATGTAATTGCCTTTTTTATTTGGGCAAAAGGGAGAGCTACACATACTCTCATTTTTATATTGCTGTGGGTGTGTTTATAATATAGCAGAATTCGGAACCTCATTTAGAATAATGAGATTTTATTTTGAGTATAAAAATATTACAAGTATTAACCTCAGTTGATAAATTAATATCTACAAGGAGAGCATTTGTTTTTGATCACTGCTTTAACTCTGGAAGGCACTGTGATACTGCAATGTTTTAGTACAGATCATCACTGATATTTTATGTCCAAATTATCTCCTTACTTTTTCAAATGATCTGCAGTGGTGATTTTCAATGGTGCAATCTTTTTCATATTCCACAGATTCTATATTGAATGGGTAGCCATTCAAAGAGCTCAGTATTATCCTGAGACTTTTTTTTTTTTTTTTTTATTTGAATGGCATGGAGCACCATCCTAGTTCAAATGGTGTTACTTGCATAAATAGATGTATCTATTAAGCACTTCTCTGAATTCATGATGGCTTTTGGTAGTTGCTGAGAAGATAATGAGGTGTGTCATTATCTCCTTTGGTTTCCTGTTTTCCAGCCAACTTTGATCTTCAAAAATTTAAATGCAGTGTCAATCATAATCTTCTGTCTTAATACCTATTCTTTTATTGTTTTCTTTGTTTGTTGTTTTTTTTTTCTCGTATTCTTTCACACTCAGTAACCCCTTGCATCTTAGTGGCTTTATTACCTTGCTTGAGAATGAAAAGATTAAAAACGAAGGGAAAAAAAAAGTTATGGGAATTGTTGATTAGATCTGATCCTCATAGTCTTCATTCATACTTGATTGTTCCAAATGATAAAATTGACTTCATTAGAGCAGTCTTTAACCAATCCTTTACTGCCCAATACTTTTTGTTATAGAGTTTCTTGAATTTAAATGGCTGTTTATCAATGTTTAATCCAAAATTCTATAAGCCAAATTCCTCTTTCAGAATAGTATTTACCATATCAGATGCAACTGTTCTTAATGGAAAAAGCTGACACTTAGATTAATTTGCAGTGAGAAATGGGTTGATAGGTACTTCACTTTTCATTTGACTTTTTGTATGCTCTATTAACTTTGCAGGATGCATTAAACATTTCTTATTAGAAAATTTCCTTCAGCTGCATATCAACCACAAAAACGAAACACATTTTGATGACTTCAGTTGCTTGTATATTTCTTTGTAACACTTGCCTGCCTTTTTCAGTTCAATAATTGTTTCTCTTTGAGCATCAGTCAATTGGAACTTCTCATTCTGCATGTGATATTATGAGCTGACAAGATTGAGTAATAAGCTGTTTAGATTCATGAACTATTATAGGAGTCATCAATACAGAGAAAAAAAAATTTTAAATTCAATTAAAGAAATTACCAAGCTCTTTCTAGTAATACCTTAATAATTTTTAAGAAAATAAAACTATTAAAGCAATTAAGTTCAAGATATGGTACATTTCTACCTAGGAGTGCAGGAAAGTCTTTATATTGCATATCATAATTTAATTTTCCTAATTTTTAGAAAATTAATAAAGGAATTCATGAAAGTATTTACACTATTAACATGTAGAACATTTCACATATTACATCGATTATAATTGATTACATGCCACACTTATGTTTTGGCAAGAGTTATATGGATTTTTCAAGTTGTATATAAACCAGATTACTGAAACCTTAACTATTTTTCAATTAAAAATAATTACAACTGTAAAATGTACACATTTCATAAAATGATTGTTTAAAATAAAAATTTGAAAAATGTCAACTTCGCTTTATAGCTCTTCAGTGAATGTTTCAGAATTTGATGGTATCTGCTAATCATTCTTTCTTTTTCCAAAGCTATTCATCTATCAAAACAGACCTTGGACCGATCTTAAAACAGCTTCAAACTTTCAACATGACTATTTTATTTAAGACTTTGAAATTTGGGACTTGCATTCAAATGGCTGCCGTTTGTTTACATCAACTCTGAACAAACCACTTCTGTTCCTGAATGTACAGATAAATGTTATTATTATTCAACAAATAATCCTTTTAGATGCCAATAAGAATTTTTCATATATTGAAACATGTTGTTCCTTATACCAAATGATGCTACAAAGTTCTTTGCCTGACTAAAAATTCCTCCCAAAATAATACTCCTATTTGGTCTGATTTCAGGTAGCTAGTAGGTCAAGCTGAACACTTTACAGCAATCACTTTAACATTTATATAGAGGGCTGGTGCTAGGACCTACCAACCTTGTACTACATCTCGATTTTCATAAGATAATATTCATATAAAATACAAATTTTATTGTACCTAATTATGTACAATAATGGATCATGTGTAATATAGGTGAACAACTAGAAAAATTGAAAAATAGATACAATGTATCTAGATATAAATTCAAGACATAACAGATCATTCCATCTTAAACCAACAATGATTTGTGGCAATTTTTAACATTGACTTTTCATTGACTTTTTGAATAATTTAAACACCTTCAACATCATGGATAAAAAAAATAGTAAATTTTATATAATTTTCTTTTTTTTTTCTTTTTTTTTTTTTTTTTTTCTTCTTCTTTTTTAGCATGAAGAAAAAAAGCAGATTTAGATTAGAAAAAAGACCCCAGAATGAGTTAAAAATCTGAACATTTTTCATCCTTTTAATAGTTAGTTGTGCTTAGTTGAATTTGTATCTTAGCAAAATCTAGGTAGAAAAAAAGCAAATATTGATAAGATAGTGAGTCACAAAGCATTACTTAGCACCCACCCAATCAGGCTTCCTCAACCAGTCGGGGATGGGTAGTATGCACTGGTGCCCCTCACTGATTTTCCCTCTTTTTTCATTTATTTATATATATATATATATATATATATATAATTACATGTGTATTTAGTCAAAATTTCATGTATTTGGGCATTCTTAATAATTGACATAAGATAGTACATCAATGAGTCTGCAGCCTCACAGTTATGACTTAATTTTTTTTATCACAAGTTTTTATTCTAATTAAGACTTAATGATGTAGCTATGTATACTTTGATTACTCATTTAGTAAGAGTAATCTCTTAATAAAAGGATAAAAAGCATTAGATGAATAAGTTTGGGTATTTGTATAGTATTTTTCTATTGTTTCAATGCTTATCAATCATCACCAATAATAAAATCTCTCATTAAACACATTTTTAAGGTACTGACTGACTTCCCATTCTAGACTGTTCTCTTTGACTAATGAGTCATGTTGACTTTATGAAATTAATTAAATTGGTTGAAATATTATGGAGATTAGGAGAAGCACTGTGTGTAACTAAAGATATTAGTACATGGAATTTACAGGCTTTTCTTTCTACTCTCTACATGAAAAAATTTGAATTATAAATCCAAAGAAAACTCTGAATATTTTTTTTTTTTTTTTTTTTCAGCCTTGAATGATATTGATCTGGCTTTGTATTAAGATTTTTTTTTTTTTGTTAATCATATATAAACAGTTACTGCTGAAGCTTTGGAGATATAGTGATCATAGATAAAAACTTGGTTGAAATCTCCCAAAGCATCTTTGAAGAATAGGTAAGTGTGCTTGCACACAGGTAAACACTTTAAGAAAAGTTGTTCATTTTGTCAATATTGTACCATGACAATGAGTAACATAGCCATATAATTAGTTTTTAATTTTTTCATGTATGCATGTGATGTTTATATATGATAGAACACCTCTTTAGTGGGTCATAAATAGAAAAGCATATAATGTTAGGCAGCATATAGAAAATTTTAACATTTCCAATTCTTTTAGAGGTGTCAAAACCATTAACATAGTAACATTGGAAATAAAAAGGTACACTGTGCTTATGGGGTGAACCGCCAATCACAGTGACTCATGGACAGTGAGCTTCATGCACAAAAGGTATGTTAGGTATCACTGCACTGATGTGTCTGTGATGGTCCTAAGGATAGTGGGAAAAGAATGCCATGTCATGCAATCATGCTTTTCCCACAAGGCTTCAGTGTCAGTGCTACTGCTTCTGTCAAGGTACTGGACATGGTGATCAAGCAATTGGTAGAGACTGGTGGCTGTGCATGTTCCACTAGGACTTCCATGTGATCCACATGTGGCTGGTTGAGAATTTTCACAAGCACAATTCCAATAACTCTCCTGACTTGAATTCTCCTGACTACTGTGTCTTGGGCATCATAGTGAGATCAACCAGCAGCCCCACAATGCAAGGACTCATTGAAGGCTGCCAATGTGGACATGATCACTGCTCTGAATAAGAATGACCCAACCCAGACATGTGGTCACTTTCAAGGTAGCATTGAGGCCATCCTCAAACTTGAGGGTTCTTTTATTAAATAACTTTTCTTTTTCTAACTTGAAAATGCATATAATTCTCAGAAAAACAGATTTTCTTTTCTTGGAAAATAAACTGTTTTTTTTTTTCTCTACTTTTTCTATTTTATTCTCAATTACTTGCTGTGTGTATGTACATTAATATATTTGGGCTACAATCTTTCTTTTAAACATCTTTCATTAAATATGATGAACAAGAAAAATTTTAATTTTTTTATTTTTTTTTTAGTTTTTCCAGAATTCTTACATTTTTCAGTTGGTGGGGGGTGAGAGAACACAAATATTGTCCATATTGCCCATTGTTGCAGGTGCTTTCAGCCACTTCATGTAAGAATGCTGGAAAAGCTTAAAAACAAAAATTAATTCTCAGTCATATATATGGGGTGTAGGCCTAATTTCAACTTGGAACTAATTAATGAAAGTTGCATTCTGAATTATCTACTAAAGATTTTTAATGCTAAATTAAAAAAAATTAACCAGAACTCATTGTATTTTGTTCATGAATTCACAAATTGATAACTTTGATTTTTAAATAGTTGAAATTAATTCTATCACTCATGTATGTGTGTGTGCATGCAGGTAAGATGAGAACAAATAGAGTACAATTCCAACATTCATGACATTTAATTTAAAAGAGGTCTCAATACAAAGTAGAGCAATATTACCGGTAATTTACAATTGCTTGATTAGATGCATTGTTACAAATCGAAACATGACTGCAATTGTGTAACGATTTTGACGTGTTTTTGGTGTAATGTCCTAAAGTGTGTGTGTATCCTAGGATAAGGAACAAATAGGAAATATTTATAAATCTAAATTTTTTATTAAAAACAAGGAAATATAGGAAAGAAAAAAGATAATTCTGCTATTTTAAATTTTTGTTGTTTAACATAATGTGCATCGAATTCTTTTTCTCCATATTTTATTTTCTGATGTAGCTTGCATGAAAATTAAAATTTATTTTATTTATGTTTCCTATTTGTTCCTTATCCTATCATTCTGTCAGATTCTCATATATATATATATAAAATAGCTAACCACTCGCATTCAAGGATATCTGTCTACTAGGGTGGCTAGCCAATCCCTATTGCAGACCTTAGTTACAGTTTCTGTAGAGAGTGTGTTATCTAGCATGATCAACAATCTGAACAAGGCCAGCACACTCAAAACCCTTGGTCATGATGTCCTGTGACTTTGTGCTACCACAGCTATTGATGGCCCCCTGCTATGTTCCGTCTACCCAATTTCACTTAAAAGGCTTGGGTCAACTTGCAGTATGGTTTTTAGGCACTTTCCAAAGGTTCCACCCACTGGAATTGTCCCCCTCCAGACCAATAACATCAGGAAGTCACCTTCCTAACAATTGTGTGATTCGAACCTGAGTCCCATGGTCAGAAAGCAAATGTTCCAACCACTTGGCCATGTGCCCATAATATATATATATATATATATATATATATATATACACACACTTACCAACTTTATAAAATTATTAAATATTTCTTTGGTTTCTTGTATCACTCAATGAAAAATTATAAAAATGTTCCTTCACAATCCTAAAAAATAATGTTCTGCATTAAAAAAAAAAAAATTTTATTAAATTCTTTTGTTTCAAAAATTGTTTAAAACATGCACATTTAAAATAAGAATGATTGTAAATTTTATTTGCAATTTCAAAAATGCAGTGAAATGAATACATTATTTGGAATAGAATTTATGTGCATCTGTCAGATCTTTTGACATGAATCACAAATCAAATTTTTGTAACTCTATCGACTAAAGTAAAATTAAATTGGTATGTTGTTATGATGTGCATGCAGTTAACTTTTATTCTTGTTACAATTGTTTTTAGCATTCAAATTGTGTAGTATTTGGTATCTTGAATGTTATAAAAAATGTTTCTTTTAAATAAATTAGTATTGCTTGTTTTCCTCCTATGTCTATTAAGTATATTAACAAATCTTATAAATGTGGCTTCATTTTTATAATTTCCTATCATCATTGACTTAGCTGTTTGATGTTGTACTTTATATTGTATGTAAGATTATATAATTGCTTTTTGCTGCATGTGCTTATGCCAATTGCATTTTTTAATAATTTTTAAAAAAATTAAAATGACAAATTTTTATGAAACCATCCATTGTATGTAGTTCTGAGAGTTCATAATTTATCTGCAGGTCTGTATTTATCGTTTATTTACCACTTTCTGTTGCTGATTAATAAAAATTGTGAAGTTGTATAATTTTAAATTTGTAGAAGAAAGTATTATAAAATAATACTTATTCTATGAATCTTGCTTGAATTATTTTGTCAAAACATGACAAATTGATAGACTTGATTACTATTTGGTAATTGTAATGAGAGAAATGATGCTTGGCATTACATGATTTACATTGCATTTTATTTTTGATATGCCAAAAGCTCTTCCTAATTATCAGTTGTCATAAGAGAAGTGAAAAAACATTAACTCTTTCCTTAAGACTACCAAATACTATATACGCATGATTAATGTTGTTGCTCTTGGTAATTCAGAGCTGAAATTCCGTTGCATTACAAATTTATTAAGCATTATTTGATCTGTAACAAATTGTTGAAAATTTTTGTACAGATGAAATTTAATGTATATTAACTCTGGATGATCATTTGAAACCACAGCACTATATGTCATTAGATAATTTTCAGTAGTAAATATCCTAGATTCTTTCTCAAACCTAAATGTGAGGTGTGTGGATGTATATATGTGTGTTTGTGTGTTTTTCAAATAGGATACAGAAATTTAAAGTTATTAAGAAATTTGACAAATGGAAAACATTTAATTGAAAATAGATTTGATTATGCATTTTGCCTTTTTAGGCTTCATCAGATCCAAAAACAAAAAGAAATATGTGTATTTGTGTGTATTCTTAAATAATGAATCCTAGTACTTTTCTCTAAGTTGACGTTTCTCGTGATTAAAGAAGACAGAAAATGAGTGACTTTTAAAAACACCATCAATATTTATTCTGTATCTTCATAATTCTTAGTTCATGTCGAAAGTTATTAATATATTGATATGAAACAACTATTTTTTTTTTTAAAAGTCATTCGTTTTCTTTCTTTAATCATGAGACATACCAACTTAGGGAAAAAATACAATGATCCATTATTTAAGCATACACATGTTTCATTCTTTGGTTTTTGGGATCTGATGAAGCTTTGAATGGCAAAACATGTAATCAAATCTATTTTCAATGAAACGTCCATTTGTGTGTATGAAGAACTTGGTGATCCGTATGGGTAATCCCAAGGAGGATGAAATCCTGAGAGCTCAATGTAAATCCAGAGCTAATATCTAAAAGATGTTACCGTAACTATTTTTTACAATATTAAAAATATACGATTGGTCGGGTAAACAAACTGTTATAATTTTAACTTTTTTTTTTTTGTTCTCTATAAATGTGTTAATAAATATAGTATTTAACTTATATTAAATCCCTAAACTATTTGTTTAAAAAAATTAAATATTTAAATTGATAGCAAACATCAAATTAATTCATTCGTTTTTTTTTTTTTTTTTTTTTTTTTTACGTCTAAATTACTATCAAGCATTAAAATCTATTCTTTACATAAATTGCTAAACCCAATTACAGCCTCTTTCTCTTTACTTCCCTCTTCTTTCATTTTCCTTTTTCTTTTCTCCCTACTCCCCTCCCATTTCAATATATCACTTCCTCTGTCTAAATAGGTCAAGGTCTGGTCACTCCTCCTCCCCCAATACAAAGTATGCTTGAGAGAGATATGAAATTAATCCTCCCTATACTCTACTATGTCTCTTTAACTTCCCCTTTTACACTCTGTTAAATTACAAAAACTTACACTACCCATCAATTTTAATTTCATTTTTCGTTTCATTTCATTTTTGGAAGTGCTATCTGACGATCCGGCGTCCTTGAAAAGGGCTCTGGTGAAATAAATTATTATAATGGTACCTTAAAGTGGTCTGTTTTTCTTTTAAATTATATATATATATATATAAAAACACACACACACACACAAAAGTGAAAACTGAAGTCAACACCAGTGGCATCATTTTTTTATGCTTGAACAATCTTCAGCCCGTCAAGCATGCAACACTGTCACCTCCTTCAGTGTCCACATTTATATTTACATATACTCTGTCCCTTGTATTCATCACTTTTACCTATAAATATACCATACCTTGAAACTATATTTTATCCTCTGTCTATATTCCTGAGATGAGGTATTGTAACTATTTACAGTATTTACATTGTTCAGATTGTTTTCCTCATCTATATTGCCATATTCACAACATTTCGGCTGTTGTACACTAAGGCTTTCTTCAGGTAATATACATTGGAATTCAAACTGAACCCTTTTAGTTTATGGGGGTAGATTGTTATAATTCTCCATATCATGCCTTTCTTGGATATCTTGATTTCAGTTAATTCCCTTTAGTAACTCAACTCTTCAAGTTTTTGTACCCTCTGCTATGGCCAAGTATTGAAGTCACAACACTTTGGGTCAAGTTACTTTTTGAATCACTTAACCAATGCTTTTATCTACTGGCCCATCTCTATATCATTAGAAGAAGGCCGGAGCATACACAATGGCTGAAACGTTGTAAATGTGGCAATAAAGATGTGGACAGTAGTCCAACTGATGTAAATAGTGTAAATATATTTTTATCATAATTTTTCATATGCATCAGTTGAGACTTAATAAACAGCTTTAAACTCCTTTTTACTAAATAGTAAAGGTTTTACTTCATTCTTTATGGGAACTTGCAAAACAAAGAAAATCTAATCAACTTGATAGAATAAGTATTCCTGGTATATAATCTGATCTTTGATTCCTGAAAAGAAAACCTGGAACACATATCCTAAAACCAGCAATGCACATGAGAGCAAATTATGATAGTATTATACCATAATCTTAACTTTATATGGAGTGGTTAGGATCAGAATTAGTTGAGCAATTAGTTACAATGTTCATCTCTTTGCTAGTTAGCAAAACCCAAAAAACCACCCTCATTCAAGTTTTCTAAAATGCAACTTTACTAGTTAGTATTTAATTTTCTTTTTAGCTCATTCAAATCCAGTCTATATATTTATAATCGCTTGTCATTGACCCTTTGATTATGTTATCAAAATCTTCTGCCTAATAATTTGATCTATGTTTGTACTTTATAGGCATAAGGTTTAATCTTTTTTGACAAGGCCTCTTTTGTAAGAGATTAAACTGAATGTTTAACTGTATTGTTCATGAGGCTGTTGCCATGATTTTTGGTGCATATACAACTCTTGTTAGACAAGGCTTGAAAGTCATAAATCAATTCAAGTTTTGTGTATGTGAACTTGTAACTGCTCTTTGTGTAATATCTAGTTTGCGACTTATTTTGAATATGAATTTGCTGAAGAAATGCAGTTTTAAGAGATTGCTGATTCACTTCTCTAATTATGCATTAGAATATAAAAACTTTGTACCCAGATTTTCTCTTGTAAACCTTATTGCTTTATTTTTTTTCTTGTTTGTGACAAGCATAAGTTAATTTATTTATCTGCTTATATTAACTGATTAACTATTAGCTTGCTGAATATGTACATTTAAGATTAAGCTAAAAGAAAAATAGAATGGGTAAAAAAATCAAGATCAAGGGCATCACAAAAAATAATTCTTTGAAATATAAGAAACAATTCTTTTTATTTATTTATATATATATATATATATATATATGAGGCACGGTGGAGTAGTGGAAAACAGCTCTGATTGAGGAATCGGTGAGCCAAGTTCAAATTCCCGTCGAATCCATTATATTGACTTACATGCTAATACCCTTGGGAAAGGTATTAATTAGTTTCTTCCCCCTCCAACCATGTAAATAGCAAGGGTTCTATAGCCTTGATGGCAACTGGTCTAGGAGAAACTCTGAATTCAAAACCTGCGGAGGGTCATTTTGGGAACCTTGTGGAACGTAGTGCAGCAGGTTTCTGTATTCGACCCTTCAAAAAAGTGTGATTGGTTCTGCACAAAACCTTCACCACTATAATCAAATCTCATGTGCTGATGTCTGGGCTGTTGGTTCCTAGAAACTGAGCTACTTGATCCTCATATGTTGAATACTATGGGAGAGTCCAACACTATATGTGTACACACACATTATATATATATATATATATATATATATATATATATATATATATAATATGGTATTGTGTGTGTTCTTTTGAACAGGAGTAGAGGTTTATCACTTGTTTCCTGTTTAGGATTAGGTTTCTGGTTACTTCTAAAGTTTCTTTAATTCCCATACTTCTAATATCTCTGCCTGAACACTGAAATTTTATTTACTAATTATTTATAAATTTTTTATTTTATTTTTATTCTCATCAATAGGAGTACATATGTTCACCTATCGCCTGCTTCCTTATTTGTTTAGGATTGGGTTTCCGGTTCCTTCTTTCATTCTTTTTCACTCCTAGTGGCCTTTTGGATCCTAGTGGCCTTGTCATCTTGCTTGTGATGATTTGATTAAAAAAAATATGTAGTCTGTGTGAGTGTTTAAAATATATTTTTGTCAATCTAAATATTGTTCTTGAAAATGAATAACCTTTCAGGATATATTTACATTGTTCGTACTGTTGTCCTCATCTTCATTGCTATATTTATGGTGTTTCAGCCATTGTACTCTCCAGCCTTCTTCAGGTGATTGGAATCCACTTTATCCACTGAGCTATGAAGAAGGCTGGAGTGTACAATGGCCAAAACATTGTGAATATGGCAATGAAGATGACGACAACAGTCTGAACAAGGTAAATAATCTCAATACCTCATTTTGGTGAGAGACAAATATTGTTAAGATTACCAATAAGATATCTTCCCATATTATAGAATAAAATTAAAATATATTAGTTCCTTTTGTTTATGAGCATCTTAGTTTCACCTATTGTAAATTTATCTTCATAACAAGTGGATGGGTGTGGTTGATAATTGGTTAGGAGTTTTGACATCTTATCACTTTCAGCAAACACACTATTCTCAAGTTTATACTGATGTAAGCAAAACTTCAGATTTAATGATCACTTCTGAATTCTCTTTAGGATAGTATCCAATGTCTCTGAATGCATGCATTTTTGTATTTATCGAACATTCTGCAGTAATTGCTTGCTAAGCATAATCTGGAGAAAAAAATAAATAGGCTATTTGTAGTTGATTTGCCCTCAAGTGATGAAATAATAGAACTGTTCTGGTTTTATCAAAACCTGAGCTAATTCTGTAAAGCTCTTGATATTAGAAATGTTGTTTTGAAAAGAATTGTGAACTAGCTTAAATATAGTTACAGATCAGCTCATTATGCAAGGTTCTATGCTTTTGTGTAGATTAAAATAACTAAAGGCAAATATGAGATTTATTTGATAAGAATTACAGAAGGTTTTCAGTAGGGGGCTCCACAAAATAGTGGTACCTAAGGTTTAAAATTTTTTTTTTTTTCTTGAAGCTTTTTAAAAATTTTAAGCTAATAGATTAAATTTAATATTTCAAGAACTAATTTAAATTGACTGGAAATAGTTTTTATTTTTTTTCTAAAATAGCTGATTAGCACCCTTTTTTGTAGTCTTTCATCACAATGTAATTCTCTTTTTATTAAAAAAAAATCTTCCAAAAATAAAATATACTTTTCTGAAACATTTTTTTTTTTTAAGAATATTAGCTGATTTAAAGTATAATTAATCTGATTTGAAACAAATATTATTTATCTTAAGTTAAAAATACTATACAAAATGCATTTTTTAACCCGGCAGCAGCTGTGTTGACAGTCTGGTGACAGATCTAATGTTATTCTATGGAGACTTTATCTGTAAAACATAATTGAAGAAAATGATGTGAGTGCTTTTTTAGTATAATTTTTAAGTACTCCGTAATCTTAAAAATTTAGGAAAATGTTCTCTGTAATGTTTTATTGAATTTTAGAAATGTTGGCTTTAAATTTACTTTCAGATATAATTATATAAACAAAGTAATTGAATAGCTATGTTTTTCTAAGTAAAAATGTGTTCCATTACTAAATGGTGAATTGAATAGTGAAAATAATTTTAAAACTGAAAGCTCCTTTGAAAAACTAAACTTCAATTGGTGATCCTTTATCTGGAAACTGTCTCACTGATAGAATATCTGATGAATTCACATGTTTAAAAATTGCTTTCTCTCTTGATTAACTCTGTACCAAACAGATGCTTTCTTTTATTATTGATGTTGAAAATAGACTGCATGCTATTCCCAATAAGAACTTTTAAGTTTGGAAAATATTTTTAAATATATTAATTGGTAAACAACTTTAACTCTTTGGGATGTAAACAAGAAGCCATCTTTCTAGAATTTTGTAAATGGTGGGGTGGAATAGGTAATCTTACTTATTATAAAACGCAGATTGTGTGTGTCTGTCCGTTTATATATTGGATCGGATTTCCTACATTTTTCAACCGATTTCAACAAAACTTCACAGGACTGCGTAAAATTACCTTGTGGTGATTCTGACAGTGCCAAGAATTGGAAAAACACAATTAAGAGGCATCACAAGAATGAAAGGGGGACAAATATCAACTTATAAAACCCAGGTTGTTTGTCTGTGTGTCTGTTCGTTTATATATGGGATCAGATTTCCTACATTTTTCAACCAATTTCAACAAAACTTCACTTTTTGGGGGAGGGGACAGGTAGTGTTTCTTATTGTCTTGCACACTTTTTTCTTTTTTTTTTACATTCAGAATGCTTTAAAAATTCCATTTACAAGACAATTGTTTATAATAAAATTGTATTCAATTGGTAGACTCATAACGATTGAAAACAATGTTTTTGTTTGAGTTTGGGTTTGACCAATTCGTAAAAAAAAAACAAAAAAGCAAAACTAATTAAGACGTGTGTCCGTCAACCTTAAACAATAATCTTTGTCAATTTTATTTTTCAGTCTTTATGATGGTCGATACTTGATCTATCTCTTACTATTACATCCCCGGGCAATGCCAGGCTCTACTGCTCGTGTTTAATATAACTGAGCGCTAAAAGTTCAAGAAACTCAAATTTTTATTGAAAATTTCAATTATCCTTTTTAGTAATGAAGTATCTGAGATGTATTTTTATATAGTATCTATCATAAGTTATGAAATATATTTTTGAGTATAATACTATTCATCACCTTTATATTTCAAATGGAATCTTAATAGTAGATCCTTCTAAAGATTTTTGTGATACATAAGGTTTAAAATGAATTTTTAAAAAAGAAAATCTTTCTTGAAACTTATTTTAGTTTCATTTCCAAACTAATAGATTAAATTTAATATTTCCAATAAGCAAAATACTTTGCCAAATATCAAGACTAATTTAAATTGACCAGAAAAAGTTTTCATTTTAAACTCTTGATTTTACTCCCATCTGTCATCAATGTAATTCTTTTAATTAAAAAATCTTTAAAAATAAAATACACTTTCCTGAAATTTTGTTTGAAGAATATTAACTGATTTAAGGTTGAATTAATTTGATTTGAAACAACTGCTATAAGTTTTAAATATTGCAGAAATTCATTTTTAACAGAGTGGTAGCTGTTTATTTTAGGTGTTGACAGCTTGAATGACAAATGGAAATTCATCTAATATTTTTCTACTGTGGATATATCTGTAAAATTTACTTGAGAAATATGTGAGCACCATTTTTTATATCATTTTTAACTACCCAGTAATCTGAAAGATTTAGGAAAATATTCATAATGTTTCATTAAATTTTAGGTATTTTGGCTTCAAATTTCCTTTAGTTTTTGCTCTTATTTTCTGTGTGTCATGTATGAACATCCATATTTACAAAAATCGATACGTTTATATAAACAAAAGAAAAATTTGAAAATTCTCTTTAAAATGTTGTTGCTCGATGAATTGTACTAAGCTTTTCCATTTATGATTAGTAAATATAGTTTTTACTTAATAACAATATCACCTAACCAGCACAAAGTAATACAGAAATTTAACGATTTAAAAGTTTATAAATTATTGTAATTAAAATTTTTCAAAAATGAAAACAATTCTTGTAAAAAAACTTTTTCCTAACACAATAGCATCGAAAATATATCTTATTTATAAAAGCAATTAAAAGCTTTTCAAATTAAATAATATCTTAGTTTTATTCCATTTTTTATTTTATGATTCTGAGCAGATTTTTGGTAATGGGTGTTTTCTATTTTCTGAAAAAATGATTTAAATTCTCCAAGGAGTTTTGCTTTTAACTAATGTTAACATTAATTTGCACAAAATTTAATTTCTCCATTTCATAAAATTAAGTGGTGGTGGGTAACAGATATATATATATATATATATATATATATATATATATATATATATATATATATATATACACTTAAAAAATATATTTCTAAAATAATTTCATTCATTTGTGAATAAGTCCTAAAAGTTTCATTAAAATCCAACAATTATTTGATTTTTGCAAGAATTTCCAAATCAGTGTTTTTTTTTTTTTTCACCACAAAACAGATGCTTAAATGTCCTATATTAATCTTTGTCCACTGGGTTGATGCAAAAAAAAAAAAAAAAAAAATTTTAACCAAAAGTTAAAATATTCTAAAAAGGATAAAAAAAAATCCTGATTTTTCTTAATAACAATATAAAGATTTTGATGATAAAACTTGTTTTTATTAAATTTGGGGAATTTTTTTTCATCATGGTATGTTAATTTTTTAGCAAATCAGTAGTGTGGTACCTACTTAATAGGAACAGTCTGTCTTGATTATAAAGTTTAACATATTTTGATGTGAAGAATTTCTCATAAGTCACATGATAGAAAAATGAGAAATTTCTTGCCTCCCAACAAAACTTATGTATTTGTGGTTATCTACTTCCAAAAAAAGTGATACCAAAGTTTAAATGCAATTTAAAAAAATGAAAAATCTTTCTTGAAGTGTTATTTTAAGTCCAAGCTAATAGACTGAATTTAATATTCCTAATAAGCAAAATACTTTGGTGCATCTCAAACTGAATTTAAATTGATTGTAATCTTTTTATTATCTCCTTATCAGTAAAAATCTATAAATTTGTCCATATTGACAGGTTTGTTAATACAACAATTTTCTTAAAATAATCATTCAAAAATAAAATATATTTTTCTGAAATGTTATTTGAAAATTATAAATTCAGTATGTAAATAGTTGTGGCTATCCACAGATTTTATTTCTTTATCCACAGATTGCCATGGCTTGTTGGGAAAAATAATGGATAAGTTTTATGTTGCCTTTTCCACATTTGGGAATTCAGTGTAGTCTTTGTCTTAAAGTAGCTGCTAGTCAAGGAGAGAGGGCCTTGTATACTCTGTTGTTCAATCCATAGCTATGGAGCAAAAGGATGGATTCATGTCTTTTGTAAAGGCATTTGTGTGAAAGTGAATGCAATAGTGTGGGTATTTGAACTTGTATGATTGATTCCACTTCGTTAACCTTTAAGCTACCCACACATTCATGAGATGACATTAGGAGCATTTCATTTCAATGAAATTAAAGATTTTGACAAATATTGTCTCGGCATACATTTAAAAGAGGAGGAAAAATTAAACAGAATTTTTTTTTCTTTTTCAAGCATTGAACATGGAATAATAACCAACATTTTCTCTGCATATTTTAAGACAGCTAAAAAAAAAAAAATCTGTGCCACTTGTTGAAGTTACGATGAATGATTTTTAATGTGTCAAAGCTGATTTGTGAAATTTCTGACTGGAGATATCTTGCTGAATAACAATTCAGTTGAGGTTGAAGGCATTCATATTAAAATATTGCTTGAGACTAATCAATATTATCTGGTGCAGAAGATAGCCATCAAACTCATAATATCAAAATCATTTGCACCATTTGGTTATATTAGTCTCTTTAATGCTTGACTTCCACACAGCAAAAAAATATATATTTTTTTTTTATATTAAGAAATGGACAAGGTCCGACAATTTATTTATTAAAGACATTTTTATGTTTAACGTTATTATTTTATAGATACAAGTATTTAAGCAAATGCTCTGTTTATGATAAACAGTATTAAATAACATTTACCGGCCTGAATGTCCGAGAAATTTTCATAGAAAATATTCATTATTATCCTGTCAAAGAACGAATATTTTCTATGAAAATTTCTCGGACATTCAGGCCGGTAAATGTTATTTAATACTTGTATCTATAAAATAACAACGTTAAACATAAAAATGTCTTTAATAAATAATATTTTTTTTTATTTGATGCTTTATTGAAAGTGAATAATTTACAACAACATTAAGGAATACAACAGTATAAACCACTTGTAAATATATTAAGACTAGTAATGGTTATACTCTGTATCTGGAGAGGTTGGATTAGAAAGGAGTTGTCTATAAAAATAAAATAATTCATTCAAGCATGTACTGTTCCTTTATCAGACCAAGTGAAAGTAGCAATCTATAAAAAGCATCTGAAAGTAAAATAGCATAATAGTTCATCACAATATTGTGTGACCAGGCAATAATTGCTACAGCCTGGCTCATAAGATTTCATTCACTGCCCTTGACCCTATTCAACAGTTATTACATTGTTAGATTACCATTTATACCTTTGTTACAGAATTCTGTGAATTGAGAAATTTTTTTTAATCATTTCACCCCAAGCAAGGTGGTAATACCACTAGTATGCAGAGAGTTGCAGGAAATGAAAGTGAAAAAGACCGACAATAGGAAGGATTGAGGAAAGGACGAAAGATGAGTGAGGTTTAAGAAGACAGATGATGGCAGTTGATGTTGCATTTAAACTTTTGAAGATTGTGGTTATCAGGGAAGCAAGGAAATGGAAGGGAGTTCCACAGGTGGAAAATGTGAGAAAAGAAACTGTTAGAATAGAAGTGGTGTTACATTTAGTTTTTTCAACAGTAAAAGAGTGGGTCTTAGAAATCAATTGTGTAGAACTCTTAAATTCATGAATTCAGGGCACCACAGAAAAAAGCTTGTCAGAGCAGTTTTCATAAAAATATTGTCTGTGAGAAAGTGACTGAAGTAGATGCCTGATCAGGATTAATTATATTACAGATCTTTCTTTGGGTTTTGTCGAGAATCTTGGGATGTGCAGTAGGAGTACCAGACCAGATATGGCAACAGATAAATTGTAAATTTCTAAATGTGCAAAAATTATCTAGATTAGTGCTGTGACCAGAAAGAAAATGTTCTGAGAGCTTGGAATTATGAAGTTGCCTCATAGAATTTAGATTTATATATTATATGGGTGTGTAAGCATCTAAAGACACAAATTAGTTCATTTATTACAGAAATAATTTTCAGTAACTTTAAGAAACTTTTATATAAACCTTTCAGTATCCTGCAAAGAAGTTGTAACTTTTTGTATATTTAATAAAACTTGTGATTTAAAGTAACTCTTCAATGTTTTTTTTATTGATTTTTATTCTATTTTTTTTTATTAAGGCAAAAATTTATGTATTCAATCAAAGACATATGTTGAGAATCATAATGAATGTGTATTGATTTAGTACCATACATATAAAAATTGAATCATTTTAAACTTGTGATTTAGTTGTATTCATTAGAATTAATGGTCAACTAATGAATATATAGCTTATTTTTTCTATACTAATGTTCATCTAATACAAGGCTCGGGAACCACTCAAGGTAGAGCATAACTGTTTCATGTTGTATGAGCATAAGAAAAGGCAAATGAAATTCATGAGGTTATACAGGAAAGAAAATTTTACCCTAGAATTGAAGTGGTCAAGATTGTAGAGATCAGGGAAAACATCCTGCCGGGAGTCTATTCCACAAAGTGGCAGTTCTTGGGAAGAAGTTTTTCAAGTGGAACTTATTCCTTACAAATCAAATATGAAGGATATTAAGATGATTCATCCTTGTGTATATAGCATGGCAGGTCCAATTTGTAAAGATCATTGCTGATAGGACCAAGGAATGTAGCAATATAGTAGCAAAAAAGCTCACAACGTTTTGTCTGTTAATTGTTTATGTATATATGCTGTATAAATTGAATTTTTCTCAATAAGTATATGTTGGTATGTATATTACTATTTGGTTACATGTTAGTGTGTTTTTTTTTGTTTTTTTTTGTTTTTTTTAAGTATGCATTTGATTGCATTTAGTTTTCTCTTCATTGTTATTGGTGAATCCCTTAGACAACTAACAACCTTTCCTGAAAGTAAAGGTCTAACCTTATTTTTTTTTTTTTCATCACTTTCCCTTTGGCAAGCCTATTTGCAAATTTTACAGCTGATGCAAGTCTTTGACAAAACTTCAGTAGGAAAAAAATAAATATGTCAGGTCTCTTTCTTGACAACATGAAGGAAACTTACAATACATATAAACATGGAAAGACCTGTAGTATTAACATCTGAAGTAAGATTGGCAGTGGCCAAAATGAGCAGAAAGCAGGCAACAGGACCAAATGTGATTAATAGATACTGTCAGCTTGAAACTATTTTGGGATTGACATGGTTACTGAAATATTAATATATGACAGTAATGAAATACCAGAAGACTTCAGTTGGTTTAGCTTCATAGCAATGACGAAAGAGTCTGTTACTAGGATTTTAATGACTAGAGCTTGTAGCACAATTAGACTGGAAATAAGGCAAGAACACTGGTTTTGTATAAAACACCAGACACAGAAACACTATCTTTGCTATCAGTTAGTAATACAAATTCATAAAGACCTACATTGCACAAATTACACAATATCAAGACCCACTTGAAATACTAGAAAAGCTTGATTTACATGGGAAAGATGTTTAAGTAATTTTACTGAAAAGAAACAACATACATGGCAGATAAAGAAATTCATGAATTTTCACAATAATATTCACCCTGTACAAGCCCCAAAAATCATTCTAGGTAAAGGGGTTACAGAGTAAGAGGCACAGTTTATACAGATATTCAAGGCATTGAATGTGGCCAGCCAGTTTCCCTCACCTCACCCCAACTGAGCTGTTAGAATGCACAAAAATAGAGGAGAAAGTCAACTATATATTTTCCCATTGGATTTGTTCAAGCTGTAATTCTAAGAGTCAGAAGACCTACCAGGATTTGTTATTGGCAAAAATTATCTTAACATAAGATAGTGTTGTTAGCAGATCCAAAAAGGAAATTGAAAGAAGTTAGGAAAAGAAAGGACTAACTACTAATTGTAAAAAATATACATGGTGATCAGTAACAAAAACAAAAGATGTGAGCTATGTATCTGGAACCTTAAAATATGGTCGGTACAGAAATTTAACAATCTGGGTATTGTTGTAACAGACAATGGAAAATATAATACAGAAATATGGAATTACAGAGGAATAGAAAAAAAATATCTTTCTATAAAAAATACAAATAGGAAGAAACAAAGAAGTGCTATTTAATATCTAATCTGGTGTTGAATGCTTGACAACTTTTCATAAATGAAGAGACTTGAAGCAACAGTTTTTATTGGCAAATACTAAGAATAACATAGAACAAATAAGCAACAAGAAAATTGATGTTTGCAATCAGAAACTTTTGAAATTTCTACAATACATAATGAAGAAAGAAGGCTTAGAAAATTTAACACTAACAGGACATTAAATGTAAGCTAGGGAAATAGCAAATAACCTACTTACGGGGTGTGATGGATAAATTGTCTGAATTACACAAAGATGAAAATTACATTGACATCTCATTTTAACTGATATATTTACCAAAATTACACAAAAATATCTTTAAATATTAAAGAGTAAATTTATTCAATAAAATTACCATTGGATTCAACCACAGTCTCCAAATGACTTTGGAATCTCCTGCAACTCTTCTGGAAAGTCTCCTTGTTTAAGATGGTGAATGCGGCCATAATCCTTACCTTCAGTTTTTAGTACAACAAGGAGTTTCATTTGTCTCTCATTCAACTGTGCCCCACACATAATGAAGGAGGTTACAGTCTGGGGAGTTATATGGCCAGATCTAAGGAGTGATGTGGTTGCAGAAATTGTCTGACAGCCATGACTCTGTTCTCCTGCTTGTGTGGCATGGTGCAGAGTCCTCTTGCCAGACATCAGCTACCCTCTTGATCTACGCTAGCACTACCTTTTCCAGGCACGATGTAGGTCTCCATGTTCAGTCTGAGGCCCTGTAAGAAGATGAAATGGAGGCATAACATCACTATCATTAGTGATAACTCCAAACACGATGATGTTGACTTGAATACATCATCCAACTCTTTCCAAATCTTCTGTACAGTCATCAGATTGACATCGAAACACTCTGAAATGTTTGTATTGGAGTTTCCAGTGTGAATACGAGGCAATACAGCATGCTATTTCCAAATTCCAAAGGGTGAATTACATCATGGTTTACTTTTTCACTCAGACAGTGCCTAACTGTCCCTACTATACTGTGCAGTCAACAAAATCAAAAACAATGCATATTAACAACCTTAAAAATATAAAATGGCAACAATTTACCCATTGCACCCCGTAGTTTGTGTAAATATAAGTCAGAACGGCAGGTAAAGGGATGGAAAGAATCAAGTTATGCCAAGCTAAAAAAAAAAATGTTGATCTTTACCAAACATTGTCTATATTATACTTCAGATTGTTAAATATTTATGATGTTCTTTGAATTTTTATTTACACATCTTAGGCTGTTTAATTTTAAATCCTTTTTGTAAATATTTTGAATTTAAGTTGTCCATATCCTGAAAAGTACAATGCTTTTAAAATTGCCAAGCTTTATTACAGCTTCATTTCAAACTACATTTGAAATAAAATTTGATGGAATAGAAATTATATAAGACTCTTGGGGTTTAAAATCTTTTTTTAATTCAAAACATTTTGCCAATAATCTGAAGTCACCAGAAAAACTTATTTGAAATAAAATTTAAATTACAAAAATTTAGCCTGTTCATTTTTTTTTTTTTTTTTTATTACAGTGAGATTCACTTTGTCCAAGGCCTGGAAGCAATTTTATGTATAGGTTTACAGAGTAAGAGCATGGTTTATGTGGATAGGTAGGTCTTGGATGTTGGTTCCACAGAGTAGTGGTTTGCAGGAAGAAACTGCTCAAGTGGAACTTCTCATTGATGGATTATGGAGGGAATGAGAGTGGTCTGCTATAATGGGTGTGGCATGGTGGGTCTTAGCCATGAAGGTTAGAACTGGTGGAACTAAGGAATGTAGTTTGTTTGAGCGCTTTCCATGTTCATACATTCATTCATTTAGTTAGTGCAATTTGCACCACTCCCATCCATCTCAAAATTGGAATTCATGGTGACATTTGAGGCAGAATAGTGCAATGGCTTGCCAGTTTCTTTTGCACTATAGATGTTGAGGTTACCTTGTCTCTCCTTTCAAAAGTTAAAGAGGCAAGACCTACAAGGCAGCAAGTTGTTTGAATTCAAAGTTTTCCTTTTCCTAGACTGGTATGGAGGCCATGTACTGCCCAGACTACATAGCCCCACTCTCGGCCATACTGAAAAGAATACAGGCAGTGGTGGCATCCTACTGTTTTGTGCAAACCAATTCTTAAAATTATGAATGCTTAGTGAACTGGTTGTTGGATTATCCAAAAATAATCTTTATATATTAATAGCCAATGGTTTAGGTAAAATGTTAGTTCTTGTGCGCATGCATAGTGAAACTCATAGACATATACCCCCTACCATTTTGACGTTAAAAATGTGGCAAATCTTCTAGTCATAAATTTGGTTGGTCTTCCATTGGATCTTAGGGTCTGCAGCAATTCAGTTTGAATGTGGCTAAGAAACCATAGCACATCTGATGACACTAGTGTCAAAAAGCATACTTTTGAACAGAAATATGAGAAGAGAATTTCAATCTTGATAAATAAATGTTTTCTCTTAAATTATCAAAATGGTTTAATTCTTTCTTATACTATAAAGTGATTTGTTTCCATTCTCAGGACGCCACCCTTGAATAAAAAAGGCATTACATTTGGGGTTGGCTTGACTGCAGGAATTGCCAGAATGTTATCAGTGTTGACAGCCAATCACTTTTGGGGCTCCGCTGTGGGTTTTCTCTGTGGATTTACTTCCATAGCCTTTTCAGTGTTTTTAGATATGACTGCAAAGCAGTGAGGGGTTAAAACCAGGGTTTTCATTCTCCCAGGTGGACTATTCAGCTCCATCTACCTGAATGGTTTATGTTAAGCTGTTTAAATTATTTTAAATTTGACTTTATTACAGAAATTAGATTTTAACAAATTTCTTTTATTTTAAGCAATATGGAATATTTAAACCATGACCGAGTGAAATTAGTGAAAATGCAATTTCTATAATTTAAAAGTTATTTAGAATGTAATGTACATTTTCCACATCCAAATAAAACTGTATATCTGATGATGCTAGTTTATTGGTGAAATATGTCAAGTTAAATATTTTTTCCAAATTATTATGCTATACATACTGTATTTTACAATTATGAGACCAGTAGCTGGTGGAAAACTTTAAGTCTTAAGAATTTGACAAAATTTATGATTAATACCACCAGCTTTGCTCTGAGATTTCTCAAACATTTATTTGAGTTAATGAACTATTTCTTAAACTGTTAGATAAAACTCCAACCAATATTTTTTCTAAGTAATTATTAAAAGTTATGATATTGACAAGAATTTTGATAATCCTTTTTAGTCATTAATGTACCAATAACTACTCTATATCTAGTTTGAGAATTTGTACAACTTGACAAATGTTACAAGTTGAGGGAACATAGTTGAAAATTACAGCTTTTAATAATTCATTGTTTGCTGATGGGAATATATCCACTCAGTTGCAAATTACTTTTCTATCTACAATCATTCAGGGTAATACAGATTTAAAGGAGGTCAGAATGAAACGTTTGTTTGTTTGTTTTTTTTGTTTTTGTTTTTTTTCATTTAGAAGTGCCGTGAACATTTTCCCCTATTTGCATTCAGTAAAATTTGGCTGCACTTCAAATGTAATGGGCTTTGTTATTGGTATTTACTATTTGGAAGTATTATTCTGTGTCTGAAATTAATGAAAATTGTCTTCTTTAAATAGTTTTATTATTGTTTGTACCAGTATATTATAAAAAAATAACATTCTAATTCAGGTTAACAATTATATTTTTTTTTCCTTCTGCAGGTGATATTTACCAGAATTTCAAACTGAACCCTTTTAATCAACATGGATTTATTGTTCTAATTCCAAGTACCATGCCTTTGGATATCTGTTTTTTTAGTTAACTAGAAAATCCTTACAGTATTGTTGAAGTTATCACTAACATTTTTCTTGAGATTTACAAACTCCACTTTCCCTACTGTGTTTATATTTACTATGCATTATATTTTACCAGAATGAAATATATATAAAAACTTTAAGAAAAATAACAATACTGCATTTTTATTAAATTAATATTTATTTTAAAGATTAAATTGTTTTTAAAATAGTTGGAGTATTTTAAATGTTAAATAATAAAAAATTTAATTTTTCCAAAGAAATTAATGAAAATTTATTGTACTGAGCTACACACCCTCATAAAAAAACAACTGTATTTTGTACCTCCTTACCTGTTTGCACTTATCCACAAAATTTGGTTTTGATTGGTCAATGTATCACTATTTTAGAGGGTGAGACTGATGGATGGACTAACGAAAGTCACAGAATTTTATATATAGATTCATCTTGATAACTTTTCAAGTCACTTTTTGGATCAATCAACCAATGCTTTTATCCACTAGGTGGTTGTTCCATTGCCCCTCTTTTTTTTTTCTTTTCCATGTGTTTGTAATCTCTTTTTCTGCAGAACTATAAATACATTATTGAAAGCATTTGATTTTTATGAGTCCAATTTGGAACCAAACATATTCCACATATGCTATATCATTTGAAGAGTTCATTTTTTTAGAAAGCAGAAAGGATAACGTATTGTAATTGTTTGGTTTAATATAGACATAATTATTACGTATGATAATGTAATATATATTATGTTGGCGAAGAATATTTTTAGCCAATTAACTTGTGAAATTAGTACATTGATCTTAAGTCTGGACAAGCTAAGAGCATATTAGCTTGCAGAGTGACTTAATGACAAGCAGTTAAATCTTAAGTGGCATATCGTTTAGTAGCTTTGGAGCTTAAAATTGGTTGAATGACAGTAAGATTAAATGGTGAATAAAAGCCAATTTTTATCTTTTGTGTCTGTTTTTATATATATATATATATATATATATATATATATAAAATATGTGTGTGTGAAAATAGATGTATATGTGCACATATGCAAAGTGATTGTTTTATGTATTTGTATAAAACTTGTGAAAAATAGTTAACAAAAAGCATGTCAGTTGCTATGGGAGAGGATTATATTTTAGGAGATTGAGAACTGACCTGAGTTGATTAGTTTTTTGGGTAAGTCCAGAGTTTCACTTTATTGTATTAATAAAAGTCCTTCCTAGTTGGTCTCTTTTGTAGTGACTAGAATAGTAACTAGCACAATAATGCTCTTCCTGACTGCTTAGCTGATGATTCTGTTCTAACATCTTTAAAGATTGGCATCTCATGATGTCCAAAATCTTATACTCATTTTCTGAATCTTGTAGTTTAAAAACATTGACAATATTTATGATAGTCCTGGGTATGATGATAAACTACATCTGGCAGCAAGGATTCTGATTGGAGGTTTTGAGGAACATGGAACCACCTCTTAATTGTTGTTGTTCCCAGGTCCACCCTGACCTGGGATGGCAGCACCTGTTAATATCGCGTATAAAAAAAATTACCAACAATGTTTTATCTTTAGTTGAAGGCATACAACTGTGTTCAAAATAATTAGATTTTGGGGCATTAAATAACCCATAGAGGTTGATATGCCCCTAAACAAAATCAACCAACCAACAATATTTATGAAAACTGAAGGTTTTAAATCTCAGATTTAAAATATAAAACCAGTGAAAAATAGGATAAACTGACTTAAAATTCCAGTGTTCTTTCACACTTGAAAGTTCAGTTGTGATCTTGTTGAAAATAAAAATAAAAAACAAAAAAAAACAAAACTTTACTGCAACTTCATTCAAATTATAAATTTTAATTAAGACTTCTGATCAAAACTTAAATCCAGAATTAGATTCTAGTTTCAATCCTACTTATTTGGTTTCATATAATAATTGTTCTAATAAATATGACTGTATCTTAGAAAAGTTGAAGTATGTTATTTTCATTTGCAAGTAACACACACACACATACATATATATATATATATATATATATATATATATATATATATATATATATGTAAGATGAGGCATGGTGGAGTAGGGATAGTGGCTTGGATTGAGGAATCTGAGAGCCGAGTTCAAATTCCAATCGAATCCATTACATTCACTTACATGCTAATATTCTTGGGAAAGATATTAATCCTCTTTTTCTTCCAGCTATGAGTGAATAGCAAGACAGACTGAGTTCTATAGCCTTGGATGGCAACTGGTCTAGGAGAAGGAAAACTCTGAATTAAAAACTTGTGGAGGATTGTTTGGGGACCTTGTGGCACATAGTGCAACAGTTCACTGTATTTGGCCCTTCAAAAAGTGTGGTTGGTTGGTTCTGCACAAAGCCTTCACCACTATAATCAAATCATATGTGCTGGTGTCTGACTGCCACTTCCTAGGAACTGAGCTGCTTGACCAAATACAACTAGAGAGTCCACCATATATATATATATATATATATATATATATATAAAAAAGTTTGTTAGCTGATGTTTCGTAGGCAGACCCAACTGCTTATATTTCTTGATTTTTCTTTTTTATGCATTTATCATTAGTGCAAGTCTTTGTTTGTGTGCATTTGTGTATGTGCAAGGTGTTGCGATTATTTGTCCTTTTCTTTTGCTTACTCATCAATAAACCCTTTGTAATATCAATTCTACTATTAAGATGTTTGACTTTGACATAAAATATTTGAAAATTGTTAATCATTTTTACTTTTTTTTTTTTTATTAAACTTTTTATTTTTCCTTAGCAAGATATGAAATGCTAAATTTTCAAATTGTAAATTGTCCTTTCTTGCAATGGATGTTAGTATATTGTTACACATTTTTTTACATCCTACTTGCATCAACATTAGATGCACTGGTTGTAGTTACTCAAAACATTACTATAGTGCAGAACAAATGAACAGGAGTTCACTAATTGTTAGCAGAGATAGTCAACTGACAGATTGTCAGCTATTGATATCCCTTCATGTCTCAAAAATCCAATGCTTGTTTATTTATTGCATCAGACTCTCTCCCATATTTGGTACCTATACCATGTTGATAGTTTGCTTTGTTCTTCTCTCCACAACTATTTTAGGACAGGACATTTGTATACCATGATATTTTAAAAATAAAGACCTATTTTGGTAGTTATAACTTGATGAAAAATTGTTGTTGACACAAGTCATCAGTGAATGATTTTGCTTTCACAGCCATGAAAGGAAAGAATGTGACCTCCATCTTTCATAGGGAAAATCTCTATCTGATCAATTTTGACATCCCTTAGCTAATGATGCAGTCTGGGATATCATTGACAAAGCTCTCATTGAGTGAAAAATCAGATTATGACACTTCCAAACTCATAAGCACCATGGTCCTTAATCCTTATGTTTAGCAAAAATCTCCCCAACAATTCAGCCTCAACAGCCAAGTCCTTGCACAAGTTGTACCAGTATATTCCATCTTAGTATAACTTGCTAACAATATGCTGATAAGTCAAATTTTCACAGATGTTTTTTTTTTTTTATTTGGTTTTGTTTTTTTTATTTGAGTATAACCAGTGCCGGAATTATATGTGGGCTAGTATGGATTTCAATCCAGGGTCTCCAAGACTAGAGGAAACCCACAAAGCTGTCTATATTTGGGCTGCTGATGAAACTAAAAGAAAATATAGTTATAAGAACAGATTTGCTTATTTTCAAATTTAATAGGGCTCCTTTGAATCAATTTGAAGCAATTTAGAGTATTTAAACCTCTCTATAAGTGGGTCTTTCAAATTAAATCTAATTTTTTGCATAAAAAAATCGTAAAAATCTGTCTCTCTCATTTTTAAATAAAATGATGATTGAATTTAAATCATTGTTATAATTTGTGGAGAAAAATGATGCATTTCAATATTATTCAATGATCTTGCCCATGTGACCTCCATCTTCTGGCTTTCTCCTTCTATATCTTTGATATAAATTTAATTTAAATCAAATGGGGGAAAAACTTCAGTGGGGGTTTTGTGCAAAAACAGCTTGATCTTGACCCCCTTTGATATGTATTTGATGCAATACTTGATTGAATGAATTGTTGAGCAGATTTCAACATTGATATGGCAGTTGAATTGTCACAAAAAATATGTATTGTAAAGCACTACCCACTGATTGGTGATTTCTTGCTTAACTTGACATCCATATTGTCTCGTTTTGATCCTGCCAATGTGACCTCCATCTTCTGGCTTTCTCCTTTATTTTGGATAGGAGTCATTCCCTTATTAAATTTAATTTTAATCAAAGGGGGAAAATTTGTGCCATCTGGGGACACCCTTTGATCAAAATGATTTTGCCAATGTGACCTCCATCTTACTTTCTCCTAAATTTTGAATAGGAGTCATTCTCTCATTTAAATTTAATTTAAATCAAAGGATAAAAAGTTTTCAGCGGATGGGAAGAGGTGACCCCCATTTGATCAAAATGAAATATACTTATCCAAGTACCCTGGGTAATGTAGTTTCAGAATATATATGGTTATGGGGGTCTTTTCTCCAAAACCCTAGGAGGAGTTTGCTAACAAACAGAGGCTATAACTCCACACATGCACATACTAAATAAGAATTTTTGTCAGCTTCCATCAGGAAGTAAGCCTGTAGTCGTCTATTCTTTGTCAGGGGGCATGATGTTCATTATTTAAAGCACTCTGTCAGGGAGTGAATATTTTTCTCCTTTTTCATTTAAAGGGTTGATTGCCAAAAAATATTAAATAGCTATGGGATATTTTTGATAAAACTATTTTTTTTAATCTCGATGGAATTAACCAAGTGTTTCTGCTGAAACTGAACCATGAAAAAGAGCACACCAAATAAAACAATCTCAATGTTATCAGATGACTAGTGTATCTTTCAACTTTGCCAAAATTTTGTCTTAAAATGAATACATAAATCTTATTCTTATTCAATGCTTTAACTTTTTTTTCTTAAAGTTATGAGGAAAATATAAAATAATTCTTTGTTTATTTTTTTTTTTTCCCCAATAGAGCAAATGCCTGCAGGAAGAAGCATTTATACTCTTATTTTTGTCTCTTGCATGAGGGTGGGCTGAAAAGTTCATAGGCTGACTATGAAGGAGTGATGCTAGAACTGTGAAATCTTGCACGCATTAATTTCAACTCTCTTTATTAATAACTGCATTGTTTCTATCTAGGTAAACAGATATCTGACTGTTCAAAGAAGACTTCAAAAGTGAAGTAGAGAATTCTCTTGAAAGTAGACAAAATGTAGCATAATGGTATTATCAAGGTACCTGCAGAAAAAGGGTTTAGCTTCCAAAGGCATTCATACTGATAGGAATGATAGATTAAGAGATGATGCTCCAGCTTTGTCAACAGTGCAAAAGTGGGCAGCTGAATTTAGGAGGAGAAAGAAGTCTTGAAAATAACCCAAGGCCTGGACATCCTGCAACAGCTGCCATGAGAAAAACATTGATCATGTTCACCACATGGATGACAAGTGATTGACTATAAATGAAATAGCCAATGCTATTATCATATCTAGTGAGAGAGTTGAGAATATTCTGCAAAATGAATTTGGCATGATGAAGGCATCTGCTCAGTGGCTGCCATGTTTTCTGATACATGATCAAAAGCATACCAGGTTGATAACATGTAAAAATCCAACATTGATGCAGAACCAGCTAGTTTCCTTGAATGTTTCCCCAACTCAGGATGAGTGTTGGATTCATCACTTTGAGCCAGAGACAAAAAAAACTAACAGGATGAAAGCTTCTTTACCAATGGGGCACAAGCACTTTGAGACCTTTGGAAGAAGTGTGTGAACCACAAGGGAACTGTGTTGAAGAATAAACCTCATTGGGTCACATTCCATGAGAGTATCTTGGACAGCCTATGAACTTATCAGCTGACCCTCATATTTATTAAATCTAAATTTGTCTATTAGAAAATTACCTTTTATCTCTATTTACTGAGGAGAGACAAGTGACTTAACATGCATAGCAATATTGTTTGTTTGATTTACAAATCTTTGAGAAAGCTCAACTAGTCTTAGCTTGTATGAAATGAATGAACTGCACCTGCTTCAATGTAGTCCATGGTAAATATTTTGGAACATTTTAAGATTATCTTATAGAAGGACTAAAAATACTATTCTGAAATGAATCAATCAATTCTTTCTAACCTTTATCACTCTGTATGTGAATTCATTTGCTGTGCAAAAAGTTTGTCCTACCACTGAAGGTGTGTCTGACTCTGAATTTATTTGAATTTCATAGTTGTGTTGTCATATTATGCTATGGTAACAGAAAACATCTTTGAGTGAAATTAACAATAAGGTTACTGCAATTGAGATGTCCTGAAAAAGAATGCAGTGGAAAAGGAAGGAATAGTAATAATAATGCACAATGCTAAAGCTTAAATTACAAAAAGAATTACATAAGAACTTATATGAGATTTCTTGTTGGTGAGTTGAATGTATTTTGATTCGTTGGGTTTTTGCACTTTGTCATACAATGTTCTGATATATTAACATATTTTCCCAATTTCATATCTGAAGACCTTTTTTATAAAATTAACAAACAAATATTATTTTTCATTGCATGACTGAATTAATTCATGTATATTACCTAGAGTTTTTTTTTTTTTTTTTAATTTAACTGCAATACTAGAGTATTGTTGAGATCTCATCAATTTAGTTATGCTGGTTAGATGTAGCCTTAAATTTTATGCAAGCAGTTTTTCTCACACTTGCTTGTGAAACTCCCTTCCAGCTCCATGCTTTCCAGCCAATTTTAATCTCCAAAAATTTAAGTGCAATGTCAATTGCTGTCTACTGTCCTTCTGATTACATTTTTCTCTTCCTGCTTATTAGTAATGTTTCTGTTCCTAATTCTTCCACAGCAAGTAATGCCTTGTGTTTTAGTGGCTTTATTTCCTTGTTTGGGGTGTTACAGATTAAAAAATTAAAAAACAAAAATAAATGCCTGTGTTATTCAATAAAAATGTTCTCAGCTTTGATATAACCTCAGAAGTGACTGCATGCTTGGATTAGGTGGCTTTCAATTTTTGAATATCATATCCACAATGAGTCCTTGATATTCTCAGCCACTTACTCCTGAGGCATATACAGGGTGTGATGGATAAATTGTCATCTAATTACACAAAAATGAAAATAACACTGACATCTCGTTTTAACAGATATATTTACCAAAATTACAAAAATATCTTGAAATACTAAAGAGTAAATTTATTCAATAAAATCACCATTGGTTTATAACCACGGCCTCCAGACAACTTTGGGATCTCCTGTAACTCTTCTGGATAGTGTCCTTGTTTAAGTTAATGAATGCTACCATAATCCTTGTCTTTAGTTCATCTTTGGTGTTACAGGGATTTTTGTTGATATCTTGCTCCACTGCACCTCACGCATATAATAATCAAGGAGATTGCAGTCTGGGGACTTAGGTAACCAGATGTAAAGGGTGGTGTGGTTGCAGAAATTGTCTGACAGCCATCACTGGATTCTCCTGCTTGTGTGACATGGTGCAAAGTCCTGTTGCCAAATATAGGGTCTTCCAGCAGCTACCCTCTTGACCCAGAGCATCACTACTTCTTGAAGGCACTTGATCTAGGCCTCCAGGAGTTTTTATCAGAATCATCAGAGTGAGTTTTCCAAGGTGCCATACCTTCATAATCACCATTAGACTCCTCAAACTCTTTCCGAATCCTCTGCACTATCTGGCATGAATACCAAGAAGTACAACATGCCATTTCCTAAAATTTTTGGCAGAGGTAATTGTGTCATGGTGCAATTTTTTCACAGATGGTGCCCAACTGACTCTACTATACTGTATAGTTGACAAAATCAAAAACAAACAATTGGTTTTTGGTTAGTGCCAAAAGCACAATGTCTTTTCACTTCCTATGTTGGAAGTTGTCATGTTAATCCTTTTATTATGGATGAATGAAAAATGATGTTAAAATTTAGCACATATCATATAATACAGGGCATCAAAGAAAATTGACATAATTTTGTAGTCATAGCCAATCTTCACTCAGATGATCTCAATTTTTTACCAAATGTGTAAAAACTAAGCAAGTTGACTGTGTGAACTTATTTCAATGAGAATCTACCAGGGAGATGGATCAGGTGTGCCAGTGATAATGACAATGTGCTGTTGAAATGGCCACCACATTCGCCTGACTTGACACCTTGTGATGTTCCTATAGAGCTATGTAAAAGGGCAGGTCTATATCACCCTTCTTCCTACAAACCTAGAGGAACTTAAGTAGAGAATCAGTTAAGGTACTGAAGTATGTTATGCAACATATTCTACAGTGTGTTTGGCAGGAGTTGGACTACAGACTTGACGTTTGTCATGTCGCAGGTTGTGCACTTATTGAACATGTGTGAAGCTTTGTGAAATCAGTTATAAAATCTACATCCCTTTGAATATCTTGTTTGAATTTTGATAAATGTTTTATTGTTCAACACATAGCCCATTTAATTTTGTTTGTCTAGGACATGTTAATTAGTCAGATATTCAAATTTATATGAGAGTTTATTTGGGACACTCTTAATTTATAGCCTCTGAAAGATGTTCTCAAATATCTGGTACATCCTCTCTCTTTGTGTGTTATAAAATTCAAATTTTTGGGTTGTGATCTCCAAATAAAATTATAATGGAAATAATTCAACTACCAATTATAACTTTGGCTGTGATAAGAATATTTACTTGGAATGTAAATTTCAGTAAGTTTAGCCAAAAGTCAATTTGACTTAATTAGTAAAGATTTTGCTTTCTCCAAAATTAACTGGATCAAGTATAATTTATTTTCACAATTGCTATTATTGTTTCTTTGTGTTGGAATGAAAATCTGTATACTTGGCATTGTTCATTTTAAATGTAGATGAATGGGTTGAGTACTTCGTTCATGGCCTCAAGCTAAGATTCTAAATTCTTCAAGAATGCTTTATGTTGCATATTAGTTTTAAGTATAAAAATACAGACTTGATATTGGTAAATTTCCTTTAGGAACCCAATGGTTTGTGTGAATTCTGTAGAAACTTGTCTGATTCAGATTCCTAGATAAAGGCGTTTTTTGTCAAAAATTTGAATATCCTTTTTTATGGTGGTATTTTATCCCTATTGTATATTTGTGCATATATGAGAGTGAAGATTGATGGGAATCTGATTGAATGGTAAATATATAAAGCAACTTTGAAAATTTTTACTTTGCATGTTTTGCAAATAAGCTGGCATCATCAGATTCATAAAAAGGATTTTATTTCATGTTTTGCCTTGCAAATATAGATTTTGCTTTTGTGAAATAAAATTATTTTCTGATTCTGGTTTATCAGCAAAACATGTCAAAGTAATTTCTATCTGAACTTCCTACAGGACAATGGCCTAGTGGATTACAGTGAATTTGACACCATAGTTGCTGTGAATTCAATCTCTGGCTCAGGCAATGTGTACTTGGACTCGGTGGAAACTGGCAAACAATACCCAAGTCCTAATCAAATCCCAATGAATCTTCCTTTATGAGTGCACAAGTAGTTGGTCTTTGATGATAGAATCGCGATTGGCTCACCATTTCGTGTGACCTGGCTCAGGATCGGTGAGCGTGGGCAGCAATGGTCTGTGATGCTGTACTTGCTTGGGAGGAAGCAGGTTCAACCTGACCAGGGTGAAAACCGATACAAGTCAAATCAAACAATACTATAAATAACTGAGCATAAATAACAATGAGATGATATCCCTAGAAATGGGCAGTGGAACGAGAACAGTCAACCTCCATAGATTAAGTTCAGAATTCCCTATAGATTACCCAGATCAATATACGCCTGAGGAAGGCTGGAAGGCACAACAGCCGAAACATTGCGATAATAACAACAAAGATGAGGACAGTAGTCTGAATATAAATAATGTAAATAATATGAAAGTAAAAACTTTAAACAAGCTTTGATATTTGTCACGTGTATATGAAAATAATTATATACTTCTATATCTGCTATATCAAGACCACACATCCAAGATATTGACTTGGTTAATTTGGGGAAGAATTTCAATATATTTTGATTTCTTAATTCAGAAGGGAAGAAAACTAATAACTGCATGAAATTTGATTAGTTGAAATCTTTGATGTTTTCTGCAGAAGTTTTTCTTTTTCTTTCACTCTTTATATTATGATTAATTTTGCTTGTTTGAATAAAAGATACTTGATGCTCTATTGTTCAGAAATGTTGGTGTGCTGGAATTATCTTCAGCTGTGAGTAATTTTCCAGTATTGCCTATTTTCATCATAAGAATTAAATTGAGAATATTAAATGCTTTGTGCAGAATGACGAGCTTGTATTTTCTGCTGCATGAATTAACTTATTCAACCTCTCTTTTCTTGTCTCTTCTACATGATTTTAGGGACTGCAACACAATTTGGTTATCTTTTGTTATTAACTGTTTGATTTTTTTATTAGTCTTAAATAGATAAATTAGAACAGGGTTTCTCCACCTGGGTGATATCACCCACTGGTAGGAAATTTCAACTGTTGGGTGGGCGATGAGCAACTGAACAGAAAATGGTGGGCAATTGGAAATTTTGAAGAGAAATATCAGATTTTGAGTATTAAAAAGGTATTTCAACATATGCTACCTGAAAAAAAAAAACATTATTCAAAGTAGATATGTGAAGAACCTGCATGGTTTTAAAAAAAAAAAAAACTGGAGGCTAGTTGGGAATAAATGGGTCATATTCCTAAAGATATAAATTTTATAATTATGAAAAAAAATTTTTTTTGCCAACACTTGTAACACTAAATGTGACCATAAAACTAAATTATAGTTTTCAATGATCAAGTTTGCATTTGCTTGTTCTTTAATATGGTACTAGCAGTTGCAGCCACCGTGTAGGTCAGCGTTATTTGTTACCTCCCTTTGCTATTTTTACTACATCATAAAATCAATTTATGAACCAGTAACAAACTTTTATCAAACAATTTTGATACGCTTTTAAATATTTATTATACAGATTGGCGATGGCACAAAAAAAAAAAATTGGGAACCCCTGAGACTTGTTAGTGTCAATCCTAATTAGACAGTGAACAGAGAAACTTATTAAAATCTCTATTTTCTTCAGTTAGGTCAAGAGGGATGATGTGTAGATTTTATCAGTACTACTACTATCCCTTGATTAAAAATCAATTTCTGTCTTTATGGCAAGATCATAAGTTTAAAAAAAAAAAAAGATACTAACCATAAACAGTTAATTTAAAATTGCATAAGTGTTCTCATAGTTTTTACACATTAAAAAATGCCATTCAAATATTGCCTGAGCTTTGTAGTCAGTTTGCCTTGATAAAGTTTAATGTCTTAATTTTCTTTCCATGTAGGATGCAAAATCATTGAACTTGAAACTTGCTAGCACCACTCTGCTCAAAAAGGAACACTGGTTGTTAAATGGCAAAAGCAAACAAAGTAATGATCTGGAAACCATATCTAGTGAGAACCACAACTTTGGCGGCAACTGTCTTGATGTCTCCAATCACAGCTGTAAGTCTGAAGAGAAAGTAGCCAACATGAAGAAGAAAGTGACATCATCCACACCAGGGTCTACCTTATCAGAGAAAAGTGTTCATGACAAGATTAACTTCTTTCTGCATCTGCCTGCGTCCAATTCCTCACACTCGACAGACACCTCTGACCCGCCACCTCCTGTAGACAATGAGAATCTGAAAGTGATAGTTTCTGGATTTCCAGATGAAGCTGATGACAAGAATAAGATGGCTGACAAAAAATCAAAAGGAAAGCGTAAGAAGAGTAAGTTTACACACTTTTTTTTTTCCTTTTTTTTTTTTTTTTTATAAGCTTATGAAAGGGAAAATGAGCAATATTTTGGTATCTCCACTTAAGGTCTAATTTCTGTTTATAGATTCTCATTGTTGAAGTAAATACTAGGACTAATACATTTCAATCTATGGGTATCTTTACATAGAAAGATTTATATTTTTTACCTGTTATTTTATTACAATGTGTAAAAATTAAGTATTAAAAGAAAAAATTCAAAACCTTTTGATTGACAATCACATAACTTTATTTGGATGTGTTAAGCCATTGTTGATAGATGATCAATTAGAAATGAAATACTTTACCTATCAATTATATAAAATCTGACTATTCATGAAGATAACTTTTTATTTTATAACTAAAAATATCAATTTTAACTCTTTATCATTATAATCCACATGAAATTAAGGAGAAACTAAATCGGTGAACAGTTGATGTTACAGCACATTAACTACTGTTGTTATTGTTAGATGAATTATAGGTAAGGCTTCAGTCAGTCATATATACAGTATAATCTTAGGTATCTGAAACTTTGCATTTGAAATCTGGCACAGAAGTTGTACATGGTGGGTTGAAATTCCTTATATTAAATGCTGTATGTATATATATCCTTTTCATATAGCTTTCCTGTATCTTTATAAATACTTTCATGGTAATTGTTCTGATGAACTTTATTTGATGATACCTAGACTTTATGAATTTAAGAGCAGTACTATATTGGCAGCAAGATCTCATCATTTTACAATTGAACTGGTTAGATATAACCATAAGTTCTATGCTAATAATTTCTTCTCTCGCACTTCTCACTTGTGGAACTCCCTTCCAGCTTCTTGCTTCCCAGTCAACTTTTATCTTCAAAAATTTAAATGCAATGTCAATTATTTTCTGTTTTCTTAATTCCTGTTTTTTTTTTTTGTTTTTTTTTTTAATATTCTCTCACACTTGTCTTAGTGGTTTTATTGCCTCGCTTAGTTTTTTTTTTTTTTTAGTTGTTTTAAATTCAGAAAATTGGTAACTCTGCTAAAATGTATAAGGTGGTCTCTAAATCTTTTTTTTTTCTTTCTTTCTTTTTTTTTTTCTTTCTTTCTTTTTTTTGTCTTAAAATTGTTGCTTTTAAAGTATTTTGGAAATATGGCATTAATTTGGGATTTTCATTTGAAAAAAATATCTGCAGATTTAAATATTTAAACAACTAAATAAAATCTTTCCAGTATTTCATTCAAAGATAGTAAGTTCATTCATATTTTTGAATATCAAAATAATACATAACTGTTTAAGTTTTATTTTCTTTCTTTTGCCACTTATTGCTAAAACTTTAAGTTTGTAATGTTTACATACTACACTTGGTCAGCTATTTGTAACAATTGATTATTCTTGAATCTATATTTAATTGTATGAGAAAGAAAAGAAAAAACCTTCATTATCAGAGGTTAGAATTGAAGTTATTTGAATGTCAAACTTCATTTAACTTTTCTTATTTCTTATTAATCGTATATTTTAATGACATCATATTTAAAGTTGAAGCTGAGTTTTGAACGCCTGTTCAGAATGTAGCATTCTTTACTTCAGGCCAAGTCATAGTGCAACTCACTGCCAGGAGATTTCATCATTCCACTGGGATTTTTAGTTTTGGTTTTGTTTGCCGGTAGTTTACTCCTGTAGTTAGCTTAAGAAATTCAAAAGAAAAAAAGATTAAGAGCATAATTAATTTGGTCCAAAATATATATTCTCTTTATCTTGTTTTTTCTTTAAGATTTTATTACAATTAATATATAATTTGATGGAGCTTGTTCTCTTTCACTTTCCAGCCCATTAAGAAGATATGAAATGTTATATGCATTTTAATCTTTTAATTATCCATGTTAAAACAGTTTTAATGAAACAAAAATATATCGGAACTATCAATTCTGAAACTATATAAAATGAAAAAAGTGAGCAAGAATTTAACTTTTCTTATTTTTATTGTTTAGAAATTAAGTAACTATTGTTATGCTGACTTATTTTGTCATAAATATACTTTATGAACTTTACAAATGTATGGCTTAGCATCAGGTTTAAGGTTAACATTTTGTAAACCTCTTTTACGATATCTAAAAATATTGGATTGAATTTATTTGACATTAACTTAACATTCATAATAAAATATTTTCATAAATTTTTTAGTATAAAATTTCACATTTGCTCCTATTTTAAAATTTTTTAATAGCAAACTAATCTAAAATTCAACATACTTTGTTTTTCTTTTCTTAAATACGTTTTAGAATGAAAAAGACATTACTCATAAATTAACCCCTTGAGCCCTGACCACCGCTTTACCGGTGATAGAGAAAAATGACATAATGCATAGTCACTGGTGGATAAACACTTGTAACTATTTTTATATCTACTGTGAAATATTACATACCAATTATTTGTGAATTTTGTCTCAGCTCAGGCAGAAAGGTTAAAATTGTTTAGGAATGCAGGGCTCAAAAGGGTTAAATTTTATTAAAATATGAATAACAATATTATGAAAATATTAAATTAACATTCCGCATTCTGCATCATTTATAAATATTACTTCCCCTTTTAATGTATATGGAATTCCCTCAAAATAGTATTTTATATATTAGTTCTATATATTTGAAATTGCAGTTCTCTTGGCTCTCAATTTCATTCAAGATTGTTTTTGATGTTGCCATAGAAGGATATGACTACACAACCAAGAAATTCAAATTCAACTTGCATTGACAGGACTACTATTTTGCTTGGCAAAAATAGTCACCTACACAGTGCTAATGGTTATGTTTATGTAACAAATAATAGTATTTTTAAAGAAATTTCAGTCTACAGAATTGAAGAAAAAAGATATTAAAAGCATTAAAATTAACTTTCTTGAGAGACTTTGTAGCATTTATCAGAAGATGAGGAAAAATCAAATTAGTAAATTATTTTTAAATCAAATAAAATTAAAATGTTATCTTTTTCGGTATAAGAAGCATTGTAAAAATCCAACATCCTTTTTTCATTTGTTAGAAAAGGAAATACAGATTATGCAAAAATGTTAGTGTGTTTGATTTTATGAATAAAAATTTCATTAAAAAAAATATAGTCAATCTAAAGGAAATAAAGATAAGTCTTAAACTTGCTTCAATTAAATAAACTAAAGTTATTCCAAATGTAAAAAGCAAAAAATTATTTAGCCAACTGAAACAGCTACCACAAACTCAAACTGAAAACTTTTGCTCCTAGGAGGAGGACAATGTTTTGGATAGTTCTTCAGTTCTGGCTGTGAGTCACTCTATGGTTTGGCCTAAAAAGAACACCATGGTTCAGAATAAAATCTTAATTTCTGTTCATCAAAATTTAAAAAAAAAAAAAAAAAAAAATTGTAATTATATAAAAATTTTATGAAAAACTTGCCTTTTTATGTTCATAATACAAGGGGAGTCTTAACTTTTCTCAATATGAAATAAAAGTAAATTTTGGTTTTAACTCCTGAGCGCTGAATATCCCTTAAAATTTTCCAAATTTCCAAAATCATCATAATTCCGTTTAAATGTACATGCTGAACTTGAATTAACAATTAAATTATGAAGAAACCATGCCATTTTGAAGTTATCGACAAGAAAAAATCGAACTTCTTGTTGGTCGTTAGTCCCCTATTACTGCCATCATGAATACTCATTCGGTGCGGGGTACTTCCAGCCTATTTACTTCTTTTACAGACTTTCATTGCAGAAAATCACTATGCACTACCTTAAAGAAATGTAATTTTTTTTTGGTAAGTATAGTTTTATTTATAATAAAAACAAATTAAATAATACAATAGAACCTTTTTTCCGTTTCGAATAGCAATGACAAATTAAAAGAACAAATTAAATAATAAAAATAAAGCATTTTTTATATTTTAAAATTGAAAATAAAAAAAATTAATGCATAAACTTGGTAAATTATTTAATGATTTTTTTTTATTTTTTAAACCTTTTAAAGATTAACTTTTAGGTTAGGTGATCTGTAGAAAAGGGGACAAATTAAAAAAAAAATTTAAATAATACAATCAACCCTTCTACTTTACCAAGTTTTTGCATTAATTTTTGTTTTATTTTCAATTTTACAATATAAAAAATGCTATATTTTTTAATTTGTTCTTTTAATTTGTCATTGCTATTCGAAATGGGGGGAAAAAAGGTTCTATTGTATTATTTAATTTGTTTTTGTTATAAATAAAACTATACTTACCAAAAAAAACTACATTCCTTTACGGTAATGCGTAGTGATTTTCTGCAAGGCGAGTCTGTAAAAGAAGTAAATAGGCCGGAAGTACCCCACACTGAATGAGTATTCATGATGGCAGTAATGGGGGACGAATGACCAACAAGAAGTACATTTTTTTTTTTTTTTTTTCTTGTCGATAACTCTAAAACGGTATGGTTTCTTCATAATTTAATTGTTAATTCGAGTTCAGCATGTACATTTGCATGGAATTATAATGATTTTGGAAAATTTTAAGGGATATTTAGCGCTTGGGAGTTAAAACCAAAATTTACCAAAGTAAAAGCAACAAAAATGAAATTAAAAAACAGAATGGTCTTAAGCTGATGGTGGTTTCAGAAAATTCTGGAAAAAATAAATGTCCCCCACCTATTAAGCACTGAAAGTAAACTTGTGCTATTAAGATGTTTTGACAAATTTTTGAATTGAACCAATGAACACTGTATTTTAAGCTATTATGAGTGGGCAAGGTGAAAATAATTGGTTGCATCTTTTTAATCTTATTCAAGCTCAAATGGTAAGTTTTGAGACTGACAAGGTCACTCAATAAAATCAGTATAAAAATGTAGAAACTTTAATTTTGAAATAATAAATGAAAAACTGCTGTATAAATTTTTAATAACTAAAAGTCTGTTGTGACACCACATGATAAAATCCTCCAATTCATTTGACCACATCAGCCGTTATTTGTATTTTTTTTTTTTTTTTTTTTTAATCATTCATTAAATGATCAAACAAAATTTCTTAAATGATTCTGGATGTTGGAATAAATTTAATATTCAATAGTTTGTTTATCTCTTTATTAAGTTACTTTCTTTTTGTTAATACAAAGTGACCTGGTTAACTTGTTCTTATACTGATATCATAATAATAAAGAGTATTTAATTTTTTTTATTTTTGCTCAGACTTAAAATAAGGTAGTGTAACTAAATATAATAATTAACATTGTTATAAACTGAAATTCAAAATACATGAAGTAGAGCATAATATATGTATATAATAAATAAACAATACTACTGAATAAGTGAACTCATAATCTAATATATTACCGCCTTTGCTTATATTAACATTCCTTGTTGCTACATAAATGAACTAAAATCTCTGAAGCTTTAATTTGCACAGAATATTTTTAAAATGCGTTATGAATCCTGAAAACTTCAAGCTGATGCTTTTGTGGTTTTTATAATTCAAGTGTGCGGGTAGATTATATAAATTTATTTAGAAAATTTAAATTAAAGCAACCATACAAAGTTTAGAATGGTTCTTGATCAAACATAATAGACATTCGTTGTCTGTTATATTTAACAATGTATGTTTGAATATATATATATATATATATATATATATATAAAAAGGTATGCTATATTTGAGAAAGTGCTCAATATCAGAGATAGTGTATGTAAATATAAAAGTGAACATTGAAGTCAACACTAAGAGGTGACAGGCTGTTTCATGCTCGACACAATCTTCAGGCCTTTTATATATATATATATATATATATATGTGTGTGTGTGTGTGTGTGTGATATAACAATATATAATTTTATATATCAACAAACAGTATTTAGAAAAATATGACAAACTAGAAAGTTTTTTTTTTTTTTTTTTTTTTTGTGACATGTTTCATCTGTTAGGATTTCATCAGACTGGGCTTTGATGACATTGCCCTATCTACACAGGCACACAAAACGAGAGATGCAGGTAGTTTTGAAATCTTTTGAAAGAATTTTTTTTTTTTTTTACTCTAATTGAAATCATGTATTCTTTTTCTTTATCTCTCTGCCACCTTTGTTCTTGATTACCCCACACTGTGACAATATAAAATCTACCAAGAATATATCAATTCTTGATAGAATTTATATTGTCACAGTGTGGGACAATCAGGAACAAAGGTGGTGGAAAGGAAAAGAATGCAGATGACTTCAGCTAGATTGGAAAAACAAAAACAAAATTCTTACAAACCTTACTACCTGCATCTCTCGTTTCATGTGCATGTATAAGTGTGGGAACATCAAAGCCCAGGCCAATGAAATGCATCACAAAAAAAAATCTTTCCAGTTATATATATATATATATATATATATATATATATATATATATATGCTCTGTTATAATAAATGCATTGAGCTTTTTTTTCTTGATCAGTTTTAATATTTTGTATTATTAGGATTCACTTGGATTGTATACCAATGGATTATTGCATATATATATATATATATATATATATATATATATATATGTGAGAGAGAGATGCGTTCAACATGTATCTGACTTGGTTTTCTCCCACCAAAATCCATTGGATGGGAGGTGATGCCAACCTTACAGAACTTACACAACAATTCTAGTGGCTGTAGGCCACATCAGTTCTCAGCTCTTAAGCCTAGACTATTGCCAAGTTTTGGTTTTTATGCAAGATGATCAAACTAGTGTGTGTGTATATATTTTTTATTTGTTTGTTTTTGCTCTTGTTGACTGCACAGTATAGTAGGGTCAGTTGGGCACCGTCTTTGAGGAAAAAGTGTATCATGGCACAATTCACTCCGCCAGAAATTTTGAAACAGCATACTGTACTGCTTGGCATTTGCACCAGTAGCTCAAATAGAAATATTTCAGTGCATTTGGGTGTCAATCTGAGGACAGTGCAGAGAATTTGGAAAGAGTTGGATGAGTCTAATGGTGAATATGAAGGTACAGCAGTTTGGAAAACTCACTCTGATCTTTTCTGATAAGAAAAGAACTGCTGCCCTGGGTCAAGAGGGTGGTTGCTGGAAAACCCTATGTCTGGCAACAGGACTCTGACACACAACCAGGAGAACCCAGTTATGTCTTTCAGATAATTTCTGCAACCATATCACCTCCTTATATCCAGCTACTTAATTCCCCAGATTGCAAACCCCTTGATTACTATGCGTGGGGCACATTTGAGCAAGAGACAAACAAAACTCCTTGTAACACCAAAGATGAACTGAAGGCAAAGATTATGGCAGCATTCATTAAGTTAAACAAGGAGACGGTCCAGAAGAGTTGCAGGAGATCCTGAATTTATCTGGTGGTTGTAGTTGAAGCCAATTGTGATTTTCTTGAATTAATTTACTTTTTAGTATTTCAAGATATTTTTGTATAATATATATATATATATATATATATATATATATATATATATATTATATAATTTATGCTTGCAAGGTTATCAACAAAACAATACCACAAATTTCCACTGCACCCTAAAAAGTTAATGGTTACTGTAGGGAAAACAATAACAGCAACCTCTTATTGTGGAAAAATTGTGTATGCACAAAAAACTGAAAAAGAGACTTGTGAACAAGGATGGTCTAATTTTGCTGCATGACAATGCATGATTGCCTGCTTCTCAATCTATTGTCCAAAAGCTACATCGTCTGAATTATGAAATTTTGCCTCATCCTCCATATCCACCTGATATCTCACATATTGATTATCACTTATTTAAGCATTTTGAGCTTTTCATACACAAAACATTCTCCAATAAGGAAGAGGTAATCAAAGCATTTGAACTGTTTCTCACATCAAAGGATGAGAATTTTTTAAAGATGGGATCAAGAAGTTAAACATACATTGGAGAAAAGTCATTCATCAACTTGGTGCATATTCCAAGTAAATAAATAAATTAATTAACATTTCAGAAGCATTTTATTTATTTCTTATAAAGTGCATCATTTCATGTGTGACAACGTAACACGTATATACACACACACACACAGTCCATCATTAACTGGGGCAAAAGATGACTTGTTAATTTTAATGCCTCCAAAACTAAACTTCTCTCCATTAATCATCTGAGAGACCCCGCTCTGTCTTCCATCAGCATGGCTGATGCTAACCTCCAGGAAAGGGACTCATTGTGTCTTCTTGGACTAACGGTGAAAAGTCTATATTGAATCCCTTGCTAGGTAAGCTGCTAAGAAAGTCTATTCACTGTGTCATGCAAGACATTTTTTCTCTCCAGAATCTATCTACCATTCATCCAAGCTTAGAATATTGATGCCACATTTGGTTCAGTGTCCCTGCTATTTACCTTGAGCTCCTTGATTAGATCCAAAGAAGAATCAGCAATATTATTGGTTCCGATCTGGTGGCTCAGCTTCAGTCATTTACCCACCACCATAAGGTTGCCTCTCTGTGCCTTTTTTTTATAAATACTTTCATGGCAATTGTTCGGATGAGCTCTTCACTATGGTACCTAAACTTTATGAATTTTAGTGCAGTACTAGTTTTGTGTCGAGATCTCCTCAATTTACAGTTGAGCTGGTGAGATGTAGCCATAAGTTCTATGCTAACAGCTTCTTTGTCAGACTTCCCTCTTGTGGAACTCCTTTCCAACTCACTTTAATCTGCAAAAATTTAAATGCAATGTCAATAGCTATCTTCTATCCTCCTGATTACTCTTTCCTCTTCCCATTTATTATTAACGTTTCTGTTCTTAATTCTTCCACACCTGTAACCCCCTTTTTTTTCTTTTCTTTCTTTTTTTGTGGCTTTACTACTGCCTAGCTTAGGATGATACTGATCTAAATATATATATATAAGCTTTTTTACCAATTTTCAATGGTGTACTTTCAAATTATTGTATTTGGAAAACTATTTTTAAAAAAGCCTTTCAGTAGCAATATTTTTCTATCACTGATTACCAAATAATTTTGACAAAATTCTTCATTGTATATTCTACTGTTTGATTTTTTTTTTTTTGCTTATTTGATTTTCAAGTAGAAATTTGAGTCACTTAGTTAAACTTTTTTTGGGGGATTTGAAGCATAAAATATGTTTCCCCTTCAGCGAAGCCAGAGAATTCCATAACTTTAAATTGATTATTGTAATTCAGTATCCATAACATAACACATGCCCTTGCATGGATATTAACTTTGATTTAGGTGGAACTTGTGTCATTTAGGAAGTTTTCGCAAGTGTTCCTACTGCACGCTTTTTCCTGCCAAAATGAATTTTTGATAATGTTTGAAACTTGATGCTAAGTGAAATTGGGTTTTCTTTTTGGCTTTATGTACCTGTCTTTTAAAGACAACTAAAAGAAGGTATCTTTCATGATACATTAAAACTCCTAACAAAAACCCTTGTGGAAAAATCTCTGACCTTTTCCTATTGAAACTTTTGTCTTAGTTGTGTAGAGCATTCATATTTTTAAATATATTGATTTTTGAAGGTTGGCTTCATTCTTGCCTCCCCCAGCGAGATTTTGTGACTTTAATACATGAATTCTCCTCTTAAATGACTTTTTACCTGTCTTTTTTAAATTAATATTTTTTTGCAAAGAAAATCATATCATGTTGATACTAGTGAACAGCATGCTTGAGAGCTAGATTCATAAATTTATCTTACATGCTTTTCCCTTAAATTATTTTCAATTGATAATAGTTTATGAATTTACAGTGCTCAAATTTGTGGAATCAATATAAGAATGGAATTTTTATATTTATGAAGCAATTTATTTTCATGCAGTCTGTTTTTTAATATTTGAAATTCTGTCTTGGGCATGACAATAAACTGCATCTGACAGCAAGGTCTTTGATTGGGAGGCTTTGAGGAGCAGGTAACCACTTTTTAATTGTTGCTCCCATGTCCACCCTGACCCAAGGTGATAGCACATGTTAGGGTCCCACCTATGGGCAAATAGTTCAAAAACTGTAATCAAAACACTAATGAAAGTATCAAAAATTTTGTAGTAAAAAATACCAGTAATACATTTTTGTAAAAGAAATTACTAATGCTCCTAAGAAAATTAAATTTCGGAGTTCAATGACACATAGGGAGTTCATATGCCACTAAACAAGCATCAATATTTGAAATTAATCTTGAAGCATCTTAAAAATTTCTTAGTTTAGCACAATTGATAAAATCTTTAGATTAATATCACTTCCCTCATTATCAACTTCATTTTAAGAAATAACTAACATTACTTAGATCTTGAGTATGGATAAATAGTGTTTTTTGCCTGTACTACTATATTTAAATGACAAATGTTAATTTCTGAAGTCTTTAATTTTACTGACATCCATCATATGGATTTAAAAGAATCTGGTTGTAGCTTCTCTTTTGTATTCTGTATAACAAGAGTCAGTACAAGAGAACGCAAATGACTATGTTCAGTATAAGAATGTACCTAGGTAAGTAGACTGTATTAACCAAGAGTTCAATAGAAATTAAAACGGGTATGCATGTCACTGAGTACATAAACTATCATGGACATAGAGTATTTGTTCAAGTCTATGAGAGGATGTGTGTGCTGTCAGCTTCTTGATCTCATAGGGATGACAACATTGCTGATAAGAGAAGCTCAGAATTTGCTTTACAGGAAAGTTCTCACTTTAAATTCAAATAAGTGACAGTAAGCTACTACTGTGAAATTGCCACAGGACAATCAGGGAAATGTATAGCTTCCTCTGGGAACAGCAATTATAGATGAATATTACATCTGTCGTTCTGGTTGTGTAGAATGGAAAACTTTCCTAACCTAAATTCCCTACATCCTATGAGAAGGCAAGAGAATGTGTGTATTAGTCTACCTTGAATATATATATTTTTAAGGCATGGCGTAAAAACAAGACAAATAAAAATAGTTCACAAAATTCATGCAGATATCTACATTCCAGGAAACCACACTCAATTTCTTTGAACTGCTCAGATATGAAAATTTTACAAGTATCAGAAGTCTTGTTTTAATGTCTTTGTCATTAGAGAGTATATATTGTTAGATGTATTTTTTACTCTTTAGATGTTACATGTTCAGGTACAATAAGATAATTGAAAACTGAGACAGATAGGAAAATTTTTAATCAAAGACATTTTTTGCTGGAGAAAAGCTTAGCTTATATATTTTCTTTGGCTTCTTCATTTCATCTAAAAAAAAGAAAGACAAAACTATATGTTGAAAGAGTGTTTTTGGAATCTCTGAGGATAAGTTGGGTCTCATCAATCACATTGTTCTGGCTTATTATGGGTTCTAGCTTGTCATTTGAGAAGTCTGTAGAAGTTAGTTGTTTACTTTAAGTTTGTGGTCACTGGGAATCAATTTTCTTATAACATTTGTATTTAAATGAAATAATTTTTTAATGAAGTATCTTTGATTTTGCAAAATCTAAGTAACAGTGGAATGTTTTTGTAGTAGTTTTTTGTATTTGATTTTTAAAAGAAATGGTGTGGTCAGTATTTTCCAAATGGTCATTGACTGTTTCAAATATCTAATATGGGTTTTAAATTATAGAAAACTATTATTGATGCTCTTTTAATGTTTGTACTATTATAAAACATCTTTAATTATACTGTATAAGTAAGAGTTTCTTGAGACAAATGTATTAAATCCCATGTAGAAATATTACATACTAGAATTTTTTTGCAACATGCTGACACATATTGAAATACTTACAGAATTTAGTATTGTTGAAGTTATTGCTAAAATTTTGTCAAGATTTACAAACTCTCCATTTCATTCAATTTTGCAAACCAACCAATGAAATTTGAATAAGCTGATTTGTTTGTAAAAATACTTTGACAAAAACCCTACTTTGCAATTTAATAATTTCTTTAATTTTATAGGACTTCATGGTAAAATAGTGGGAATATTTTGTATGTTAAATAATAAAACTTAATTCTCCCCCCCCCAAAAAATTCATAAAAATTGTACTAAGCTACACACCCTAATAAAACCAACTGTGCTTTGTACCCTGTGTACCTGTTTGCAGTTCTCCCCTAAATTTGGTTTTGATTGGTGAATGTATGGCTATTTTAGAGGCTGTGATGGATGGACTAACAGAAGTCACAGAATTTTATAGATTCCTACTGGAACTATTCTCATTGTGATGACACTAACATGATAGTGCTTTTCTATCATTTATGTTGAGTAAAAACAATAAAAAAAATATTGAAACTTCTTAATCTTTCACTATTTTTTGTATTATACTGGCTGTTTTCATCTTGACCACTGTTTCCCTTGCTGGTAAATTTAAATAATTGCATAATTTTTTAATTTTTGTTTTTTAGAATGATGATTATATTTTTTTTTTTTTTTTTTTTTTTTTGTTTCTGGGGGCAGTTACCCCATCAATTTAAGTGTTGTGCATGATTGATTGCTTTGTTATATCAACCCTTCTTGGGTTGCTTAAAACCAAAATATTTTGAATTGTATAAGACTGCATTAACAATTTTGAGGATAAATATAAATTATATAACAATGATTTTTTTTTCCTACTTTCAATTTGTATCAAGATAAATTGTAATAAACTTTTTCTTTAAAAATAGATTGTAGAACTTTTTGAAGTATAACCAATATAGAAAAAGATTTTTTTTATTTATATGCCACTCTTCTTTGAAACTGCAAAATCTTACTTTGTTCAGTATTTTCAAATGGTTCCATTATCTACTTGGCTATGTGTTATGCAACCAATTCTATTCTTGATTAAATATTTCAACATTTTAAGAAATATAATTAAATACAGCCCATAAGTTGATTGGTTTTGAGATACCAATAATTGAGCAAGAACTGATGCTACTGAATATCATTACAGCATACAAAATTGTATGATCCTATGTTCACTAATTCCCCACAAATTTAAAAGGATTTGTGCTTGAATCAAGAGAAGAAAAATGTTTAGATATTATTCTTAATGTTAGAATGTTAGCAGAATTTAATGTATTGTGATTTATTTATTTATTTTATTAGTTATTTAAAACTGATTTGTAATTGAAATGATATTATGTTAATTTAGGTTACCATTTTTATTTTTATATGCATCAATCTAATAAGTCATAATTACAAAAGATATGACAGTTTTCTAAATACCTACATTTTTTTTTTAATCATTTACACCACAAGCAAGGCAATAAAGCTAATAAGACAAGTGGTTACTGAGTGTTACAGAATATGAGAAAAAAAACAAAAAAAACACTGAGAACAATAAAAAAAAAATAAACAGGAATTAAGAAGATAAAGATGGACATTGTATTGAAATTTTTGGAAGATCAAAATTGATTGGTAAGCTGGAAGAGTTCCACAAACAAGTGCAATACAAGAAACTGTTAACATAGAACTTACAGTTGTAAAATAAAACCTTGCTGCCAATCAATTATCAATCATGAAAGTATATTATAGAAAAGGCAGAAGAAAAGCGACTGGAGCCAAGATGTCAAGTAGAGTTAAATTGCAGATTCTTCTTTGGATTTTATCAAGAATCTCTAAATATATAGTAGGAGCACCAGATCAGATGTAGCAGAAATATTCAAAGCAAAGATGAATAATAGACTTATAAATATGTAAGATAGATTCTGGCAATAAAAAACTGTCTAGAATGTCACAGTGAACCAACTTTCCTAACAGCAGGCCTAACAATTGATTCAATATAATCTTTCCACTTGATATCAGCAAAAAACATTTGTCTGAGAAGGTGCAATGAGTCACTCTCTCCAAGGCTAGCAATGCTGTTGGAAGGTAAAATGGGTTCTATCGGACAGTTAAGAGAAAGCAGTTTCATTTTGGAGGCATTAAATTAAAAAGCCATTTCTTGTCCCAATTAACAGATTGTAGGTCATTTTTGTGATCAGCTGCCAATTTGATCTTATCAAACTGATCAGACTTAGTATTAAGGCAGGAATAAATAGTTGAGTCATCAGCATAGATACTGAGTTGAGAACTGATGACATCAGAAAGGTCATTTATGAAAATTAGGAACAACATTGGTCCAAGGATAGAGCCCTGGGGAACACCTGCATTAATGCAAAAAGTTCTAGAAGAGTGACCATTCAAGAAAACTTTCATTTTTGCAGAAAGAAAGATTGAAGCAGATCAGAAATTTGTCCAGAAATACCATAAATTTTCAACTTCTGAAGGACAGTATGCCAAACCCTGTTGAATGATTTCAAGATATATAAAGCAACAACCCAAGCTTTACTATTATTATCTAAAGCTTGATAGACTTTTTCAGCAATAATCGTTAATATATCAGCAGTTGACCTAAAGAAGCAAAAGCCATATTGCTTATCTGAAAGAAGACCCAGCAAGGTGAGATGCTTAACAAATTCAGTTAAACAAAACATCTAGTACTTTGCCTAAAAGAGGTAGGAGGCTAATAGGCTGATAGAAGGATCAGACAGTTTACCAGAGTTTTTAAAGACTGGAACTACAGAAGAGGATTTCCAACAAGCAGGAAAGCAAGAAGTGGCAAGGCATTTATTGTAGAGTTTAGAGAGAACAGGAGCCAGTTCAGAAGCACATTTCTTAAGGATTATTACAGAGATAAAACCAAGTCCACATGCTTTGTGGGGATCCCATTTAGAGATGACAGCAGAAACCATGGACTGAGTAATAAACAAATCACTTCATAGAGACTCAGTTCTAAGTGGAAAGTCAGGCAAAGATACTCCAGACAAGTCAAGAGTAGAATTTGCAAGCAAGATTTACAAGCTTTATCAGCAGATGTTAACATCTCAAATTGAGTGAAAAGAGAAGGAATAGAAAACTTGCTCTTATTAACATACTATGACATAGTTACCAGTAGGTACAAGAATCAATTGTTAGAGGTTATATACAGTGCTTCGTTTTATCAGCAAACAAAGACTTATCCTCTTTCAGGACACACTTACAAGTAGGCATCTGTTGCAGTCAGATCTATCATACTGGTACACTTGGAAAAAGTGATTCCTGTGGGCTATAGCAGATGAACAAGCCAGCATGGGCCAAAGAGATGATTGTGGTTTAATCTGGTATTTAGATAACTGTACAAAAGCATTTATGCTGGCTTTAACCCAAGCAGAAACCTCTGTGGCACAATTCTCAATTGTAAACTTAAGAATATCAATCCCAGAGGCATCATGAATAAAGTTACGAAATTAATTCCAATCAGTATTTTGTTGACAGAAAGAAGTCTTGTGAAGTCTTGGATTCCGTTCTAATAAACTATACAAAGGAGGTATCAACAGGTACTACAGTAGGATCTAAATTGCCATGATGACAGTTGTGATGCTCTATAAGAGCTAGGAGAGGAGCTAATGAACGAATCAAGTAAAGAAGAATGTTGATCAGATTTATTAGGGAAACAAGTAGGGGAAATCCACTATGTGATTGAGAAACTGAGCAATGGAAAAACTGAAAATCTGAATATTGTCAACATCAGTAACATTAGATTGCTTAAACCACTTGATGTGATGAGCATTAAGATCACCAAACATGAAAATGTTTGCAGATGAAAGTAGAGATGCATTTCTATATTTTGTTTTAATATATTAGTCCTGAGAAGGATTGCAATAAAGGTAAGTGTAATGACCCAAGACAATTTCCTTGCAATTAGATTTTTCTTAATATAAACACCAAAGCTATGTAAATGTATTCTAGAATCTTTTCGGCAAAGAGGAAGGTAGCCTGGAACATAATTCATTGGTAGTGATAGAAGAATTTAAATTAGTTTCGCAGTGTGTGAAGATATCTGGAGAATGTTTCAAGAGAAAAGATTCTACACTACAAAAATTGTAATGAATGCCACAAATATTGGAGAAAGAAAGGTGGGGGGTGATTTTTTTTTTTTTGTTTACTGGATTGCATGTATTTCTTTTCATTGTATTTGTCACAAGATTTTGTTCTAAGAAGAAAACAGCCAAAATATCACTGTCATCTATGGCAATACAAACTGCCCAGAAGGTGGTTTAAAGAATGACATCAAATTTGCCCACCAGAAATACATACAGGGACTATAAATATCCTGATATGTGACTGTAGATTAGAGCAACCTCTCTAAGTGTTACCAAAGAATTCAGGCTCATTACTACCAGTTGGAAGCAGCAACGAGAAAACTGCCAACCAAGTACCCTTAAAATGAAAATTCAGTCAAATCATCAGAAAGTCAAGACAATTAAATAATTATGAGCAAAGAAGAAAGAACCAGTAAACCACATCCCTAAACAGGAAACAAGGGATAAACCTATACTCCCCTTCAATAAACATTGATGTAGTACTGGCTGGACAATAGTCAGATCTATCTACTCCTATTAATCTGATCACAGCACAAAGGGTTGGCACTTTTATTGAGACCTTATCTTGAGGAAGGTTGCCGAATAAGGCTCTAGACCCCTTCCAGGCCAAAAAGGAATTACTAAATTTTTAAAATCTCTCTTAAGGTTAATCCAAGAGTTGAAATTAAAGTAATATTAACATAAAATTAGAGGACTTCAAAAGTTAAAATTAATTAAAATTTAAAGTTTTATATCAACCCAACTCTGTGTGTGTGTGTATATATATATATATATATATATATATATATATATATATATAAGTTGGGTTGATATGAGTCTGTGACCCTGGGATTCAGGCTATTTGCAATCGTCAGCTGTCTGATGATCGCAAATAGCGTGAAACCCAGGGTCCTAAAATCACATCAATCCAACTAAGTATGTTAGCTCTGTCATTGATATTGAGCGCTTTCCAATAAGTACTGCACATATATGATATATATAAAAAAATTGCATATATATATATATATATATATATATATATATATATATATATATATATATATATATATGTGTGTGTGTGTTAAAAATTGCTACACCATTAGAATTGTTTCAACTGTATATATGTGTCTCCTCAGGTGATGATAAACTTCTGGTGAGTGAATGATTATTTTAATTACAAAATTTCTCATATATATATATATATATATATATATATATATATATATATATATGAGAGCATAGGCTTCCAATGAAGGTGCTGTATGGACAACTACCAAATTCCAAGCATTCAGTTGAACATCCAATCTTACGCTATAAAGACAAATTGAAAGACAACTTGAAACATCTCAACTTTGATCTGAAAACCTGGGAAGCCCAAGCATCAAACAAAAAGGGGTGGCATAAGACATGTTTCATTAAGTTAAAGGGTTTTGAAGACAGTCGACTAAAGCACTGTGATCAGCTTCATCAAGCTCTGCAGCAGAGACATCATCAAAATCCTGCTTTAACAAATTTCATCTGTCAGTGTGGCTTTGTTGCCTGTAGCAAGACTGGGCTAGTATCACACTTAAGCACATATGAAATATGTCGTTCCCTTACCTGATTTTCTCCACAATAGTCCTTGCTAATATGCATAAGTGTAAAACAAAAGGCACCAGCCAATGCTGACCCGCATTTATCATTCACAATAGGAGAGTCCACTATATATATATATATATATATATATATATATATATATAATGCGCACATCTTACACTAGACTTCGGAATAAAAATTTTGTGGTCAAATGGACTACGTATTTACTATTATCATAATTCCAGTTTAAATGATGGATAAAACTTTACTGAACTTCTCCATAAACCTAGATTAGAACTAACTTGTGTGTTCTAATGTATTTTTCTCATAAAGAATTTTATTTACTTTACTCTTTCTTCTACAGGCTCAATATAAAATTCAGGGAAAGAACAGCCTTAAAAATTCTTAAATATTTACCTCTTCAGATGCTGATCAGATCTGCTAGATTGATTTCAGGCTTTATTAAATATTATTTTCTATTCGCTACCTTTTTGTTACAAAGTATTGATTTTTGACTTTGATCTAATTTCTTATCTCAGGGTTGCATGCATTATTAAAAAAGTCTGTTTTATATTTTCCTGAAATCTATTCCTTCAAATAAGTCCAGTTGGAATTGGTATTTTTGTGATGGTGCTCTTTTTTACCAATATTTCTTTTTTTCTTGTCTTTATTTCAAAGGAGAATTTCACTTCTCTTGCTTGCTCTCAGTTATTTTCTGAGTGTTTTTCAGGTGACATGTCTTATTTTCTTGGGTGTATTTAAAGAACGTGGAAAACTGTCATCTATTTTAGAAAATAGTCACCAAACTTTGCTTTAATTAGAATTGCTAGTTAAATGTTAAATTTTTAGATTAACAATAACAATTCACTGAAGATTTTTAATTTTTTTTAAATCTAGCAGAAATTAATATCAAGCCAAGCTGTCAGTTTTGCTAAAAACAATCTTTCTTTGGTATGTTCTAAGCCTTTGTCATCTTGGAAGAATCTATTTATACATTTGTTAAGTTTTCTTCCCTGCTACCCATGAGTGTCTAGCATTTCCAAATTAATCTTCTGGCTTCCCTCCAGAGATATGATCTCTACCATTCTTTTTAGTTACTTACCAGTATAAGCTGTGATGGTAGAAGTTCTCTTTCATTACATTTACTACCACCACCATCAGCAGCAGTTATGAGTTATAGCATTTCTTTCGTGACATGATATGACACAAACCTGCATTCTTGCATTTTCGAGCACAGTTTGATTTTTTTGCCCTGTTCTGTTGCCCTCAAACCTTTTTAAGACTTCATATGCCAGGTAAGAAAAAGATTTAATTTACTTTTGATCATTCAAAAATCTGTTTTCTAATATGTTACTGGTTTTTCTTTTGTTTTCTTTTGTTGTTTTTTTTTTTCTTACCTTCCCTGTTGGTCTGTTTGTAATACATTCCAAAGTGTGTAATTCTTCTGTTAACCATGGAAAATATTCTTAAAGCATCATTAGTAAGTTGTTGGCAAATTTATGTACCTTTGCTAACATGAAAACTTTTCTCAAGAAGTTTTTATACTTTTGAACTTTATATATTTTTTTTTTTCATCACAATAGTTTTTCCTAATTTTTGCTATGCATTTTTCACATTTAAGGTGGAGAATAGAAAAAAAAAATTGATTTTAATTTCTTTCTCAAATATCTTATAAGAAACTGCCTCGATTATAATGTTTTATGACCTGAATACCTGTCTCTAGTGTGTACTTGAAGAAAAATATTATTTTACTGTTGCTAAATTATTGGTGTTATGAATTCACTGCCATATGATTGCATAAGCTTATTGCATCTTGGATATATGAGGTGCTGAAAATTCTCTACCTGACCCACTTTCCAGAATCTTACCCAATGACTAAAAATCAGAATTTATTAGTTTCTTCATTTTTAATAAAAAAAAAAAATTATATAGCTTTTTGGTGAGTCAGGAACTTTTCTGCATTCTCCTTGTAAAGCTATCTGTTATTACTTAAAATAAAACATTGCCATTACTTCTAAAACATCCTCTTTTCACTGATAACAATTCATCAGACAAGGAAAAATATAAATCATTGAAGCAGATTTATTTCAATTAACATTATAAATATTTTTCTTTTAACATTTCTGTGTGTGAAGTAATGAAAAGTTAAAATCAGTGAATATAAAACTGAAATTTTGTGCAAAAAGTAATTTAATCTCATTTAACTGTCAATACTTAGTGATAAATTAAACTAAGTATCTGTATTTTTCCTTTTGGTTTACTTAGAATAAAATTATACTAATCCAGTCAATCATCATCATTCTGTGAATATTAATGTTAACAAAAGGAAAAGAAAGACTGTCAAATTACTAACAGGAAGTTTTTATTGGTACTTAGTGGAAATCTTTACTAGAGTGTTGAGTTACTGGAAATTTTTTTTATGAATTTATTTCCTGCATCAACTGGAAAATGAAAATTATAAGCAGTATTCAAAGGCAATGTAGGATTGCCACCTTCAAGTTTGTAAATTTCTATACAAAATTTACAGACTGCAGAGAAAATTGGTTTTCAGTTTGAGCAATGGACCATTCTTTCAAAAGGTCAGTCAAGTAATTATGAAATTTTATTGTTTGTCTGTTAATTGCTTTATTATTTACATGCTAATTTGGTATTACTCAGGACAAAATCTTGTTCAGTTTACTGCACAACTTCAAATGTGTAGCACATGTGTTTATGTGACTGAAACAATTTTCATCCAGGAAGGCTACACTGCTGTGTTTTGGATTCCTGGGAGGATTATGGGTATAAAATGAATTTCTTTCTACTGAGTGAGGGACGAACTTCTCATAATAAACTGTCTAGAGTTGATAAAAATCAAAATACTTCATTTTGAAAGATGAGTGATTCATACACTTAAAAGTATTATTTTTCTTTTCCTCTTACTGATGAGACGATTTTGCCTTGGAATTTTTGACTAAATGTCATCACTTCATCTTGACTCAACAGCTTATAATCAAATAATTTTGGATATTTGTAGATATGTAATACTAGGATACCTTCTTGTTATTTCTGAGTGGTTAGCAGTATTAGATTGCATATTTTACTACTTACAGGATGGAATCTCTTAGACTGTCTAGCATTTATTAGCAAGACAACTTATGTGGTGATTACTCAGTCTTTAAGAAATTCAACTATCTGGTTAAATACCTGCTTATTTGTGACTAGCTTTTCTTTTCTTTAATGAAATGTAATTCTAATTCAGAAAAGGTTAGTACAAACACAGTCACATTGTACAGAGTAGCTATAAAAGAAATGAGCATTTTTATTTCTACAAACAATTGACTAAATTCAATTGCAGCAACTTACATAAAATTAAATTGGTCAGTTAAAAAATTCTATGAAGTTGAATCTTTTCTGTGCAATTTTGGTTCATTTCTTTTTAAATTCTATTTTAAAAGCAAAAATGCATAAATTAAAAAGATGGATATATAATTGCTGAAGAGTGTTCAGTGTGTCTAGAATATATTTTAAAGCTTGTGTATGCATTAAAATTTTATTTTTAGTCTCCCTCACACACACACACACACACACACACACACACACACATATATATATACTTTTTTTTTTTTTTTTTTTTCAACAATTGGGAAAATACAATAAGAAATTAAATAAGCTTTGTTGGTTGAATTTTAAAATTTTGGATGAATTATAACTACCTAAGTACGTCATTTTTATATATATATATATATATATAATAATCTTTTGTTGAATATGATGGACAAGGAAAGTTTTAATTATTTTTAATTTTTCCAGCGTTCTTAATTTTTTTTTTTTCTTTGGTGCGATGAGCTAGTACAAAAACTGTCTATATTGTCAATTGTCCCAAACACTTTCAGCCACTTCTTTAGCATTTTTCAAAGGGGTTGATATTGGTGTAGCTAGTTTATTTTCATATTTTGACTGTGTGAATGTATTGTTTGTGATTCACACAGTCAAAACATGAAAATAAACTAACTACAACAAAATCAACCCCTTTGAAAATGGCTAAAGAAGTTGCTGAAAGCACTTTGGAGCACAAGCGATGATATAGACAGATTTTGTACTCGCTCAATTCCCTCAAATGAAAGAATGTTGAAAAAACTAAATAAAAAAAAAATAAAAAAAATAAATGAATAAAATTTTCTTTGTCATATTTAATGAAAAATGTTTAAAAGAAAGGTTACTATCCAGCCAAATAGCAATTTTTTTTTTTTTTTTTTGCAGGTATTGTTGAATGAAACAGACAATGAAAAATAGTTGTTTCTAAATAACTTTTCTTGGTTTCAAACCAAATACTTTACAATTCAGTTATGGACTTTTTTTTTTTTCTCACAGTTTTCTATCTTATATAAAGCATTTGATCCCAAACCAAGTTAATAATGAAAAATGTAATATATTTACTGTTATAAAAATTCTAAAAATCTGAAATAGTATTTGATTTTTCTCTAGCCTATATTTCTTTTACTGGTTAAATTGTAGTAAAAAAAATTATTCTTTCAGTGTGTTTGTTTTTTGTCTTGCCACTCTCCCTCCCACCGAAAAGAAGGAATGCATATGTTATATTCTGGATTACTATTTTTTTCATTTTTATTTATTTTTTAATTACTAAAATCTGGAAAAATAGTATGTTTAAGAAAACTAAATTTATATCTGATTTTTGTTGGAGTATTTAATGTTTAAATACCACCATTCTTAAATAATTAAAAATTAGTTTTTGTTGTGTTTTTTGGGGTTGTTTTTTTTTTTGTTTGTTTTTTTTTTTAAGTTAAATGGCTTAATTATTCACATGTTAGAATTAACTTTTCTTAAAGTACAAAAACTTAAATGGTTTATTTCATACAAACCAATTTCATTCGTGTGTTTTTAGATTTTGTCATGAATTACATTGCTAATATTTGTTTCTGGGTATTTTGATAGCTTAAGATTTAAAAAGAAAAAAAAATCATCAATTTGCTCCAATACATTAGCTGTTAATGCAACTAAGTAATTTGAAATGTCAAACAATAATCATTTGCATTCTGCTTAATAATAAAAAAAAATGGCTTAAAAATTCTTTTCAATGAAAAGTATTATATACAGAATAAAAAAAAAAAGAAAAGTAAATTACAAAATGACTTTCACATGACAGCTGAGAACTTTAGTTTTTTTTCTATTTTTGGAATGTTGGAACTACACAAAGCATTCCCCAACCTACAAAGGCCTAGACAATTGTTATGGTGGATGGCTGTGCTTTTTAGTTGTAAATACCAAGCTGATTATCTATTGAGAGTTGGTTGGATAGAGGATCAGAGGAAGGCCAACAAAGTCAGCACTTAACTAGCATGTGGCTATAATAATAGTGGCATTGTCTACAGTTGTTTAGTAGGCTGAATCTAGTTAATACCCATGAATATTTGTATACAGCTAAATGAAGCTAGTAGCAAAGTACTTGGGTAGAGGCTGTTCAATAAATGGGACTCTCTTCAATCAAATGCATGCCTGAAGCCTGTATGGATGAATGAATTACATCTAAATAAATATTTAAAATAGGTGAATTTATAGTTATTGATTATTTTTTTTAATTTTTTTATTTTTTTTTATTTTTTTATTTTTTTTTTGAAAATAAAAAGGAACTAAACACAACTTAAGTTTTGGTACCAAAAAAAATGTTTTATTTATGAAAAAAGTTTAAAAAGAAAAAACAAATTCAGAATCTAGTGAAATAGAAATGTTTCAAACAGTAACTGAAGCAAAGGTTGCATTGAAGAATAGGTTTCAAAACCTTGACAAATTCATAATCAAACATTTCCAGACTTATTCAATTATTCCACCTACAACTCTTGCTACATTGTGTCAACAGGTGCAAGCAGCATGAAATAATGTTAGGATTTGTATGAGCCGATGCAGGTGAATGTACAAGTCAGTGTTAATATCCAAGGAGGCTATGCAGTGTATTAATATGGAGTACAGTTTTGATATCTCTTATTTTGGAACCTGTACGTGTATTGATCTCTATATATGATGTCTATATGAGATCATTTACTTTTATCTAGCAATATTATTTGTATGTATAATTTTGAGCAAATTAAAAAGTACACATTCAGAATGATGAAATTCTATTTTTCATTTGTGTGTGTATATATATATAATATATATATATATATATATATAACATTTTTATATATATAACAATATAACATTTTTATATATATAACAATATAACATTTTATATATATATATATATATATAACAATATAACATTTTTATATATATATATATAACAATATAACATTTTTATATATATGAAGAACAGTTTTGAAAGAAAAGATCTATAACAAATCAGAAAGTTTTGGTGACTCGTTTCATCCCTTATGACTTTGTCAGACTGGGTTTATTGATGTTATTGTTTAATGTATATACGCATGAACCAGGAGTATTTTGAGGAGCATGGAACCACCTCAACTACTGCTGTTCCCAGGTCCACCCTGACCTGAGTGGTAGCATCTGTTACTGTCCCAGCTATAGGCAAATAGTTAACTCCAAAACTGGTGTCAAAACACTATGAAATTATAAAGATAGGTTTTTATAGTGAAAATACCAGCAATACATTTTTGAATATAAAAGAAATAAATCAATGAAACCAAACTCTTAACAAAAATCCTCTTTACAAAAATACGTCAATAAAACCTCATCTACAAACTGATATCTTACAAAGAATACATGTTCTATTCATACAAATCTATTGAAAGAGTCCTGTCAGCATTAAATAACCCATTGAAGTTGATATGCTGTAAACCAAACCAAGATTTAGATATGTGCATGCAAGTCAGCTTATTAAAAAAATCTAAATTACTTTTGTAGTTTGATAACCACTTTGAATTTTTAAAGATTGCTACGATCTGATATAGCAAATTTTAGATAAGTATTTTGTTGAATTTTCATGAGGTTACTTCCATCTGTCATGTTTTGATGTCTAGTGCCTATATATAGTCTCATCTTAATGACCAGTTCTCCAGTAGCATTGGTCAAATCAATTGTGATTAACCTACTGTTTGTTCATGTTACAAATCAATGGCTGTCATTCTCTTGGAAGTCTACTTATTCCATCCCGGGTATGATGATAAACTACATCTGGCAGCAAGGCCACTGATTGGGAGAAGTGTGCAACCACCTCTTAAGTGGTGTTGTTCCCAGGGCCACTTGTTAGTCCCAGCTATGGGAAAATAGTACCCCCCCCCAGCCATAAAAAAAAATGAACACTATGAAAGTATAAAAATACTTTATAGTAAAAAGACCAACAATACATTTTTATATAAAAAGGAGTATGGAACCACCTCTTAATTGCTGCTGTTCCCAGGTCCAGCCTCACCCAGGGTGATAGCACTTGTTAGGATCCTGTCTATGGGCAAAAGGTAATGGTAAAAAAAAAAAAAAAAAATTTCAGCAACAGATTTTAATAGTAAAAAAAAAATTCCAACAATAGATTTTAATAGTAACCCCCCCAAAAAAAAGCAGCAATGATTTTAATAGTAAAAAATAAGAAAATTACCAAATTTTCAAGAATTTTAAATTCCGGCATTAAAAGACCCATAAAGATTTGATATTCTGTTAAACAGACTAATTATTGGTGAAAGTTTTAAATCTGCCAAAAATCTCGAGATTATTTATCACTGGTAAAAGATTTTACTATAGATGTTTCAAGTGTTGTTTTTATTTCATTCAACTAATTTTAATCATTATTTACCAAATAGTGTGTGTTATGTTTTTATTCCTTGTAGCTTGGTGATAAGTATATTGGAATTCCAAAAAGCATTCCTCAGTGTTTTCTTGGTAGATAGGAAAGACATCAAATCTTTATAATTATCTTCTCTCACACTTCTCACTTGTGGAACTTTCCTCTGATTTTGTATTTTCCTGTTGACTATAATCTTGAAAAATTGAATTAAAAGCCATTGTCAAAATGCAAGTTAAATAATACAACTGTCCAAAAACAGAATTAATAAAGTTTGCAATAAAAAAAAAAAAAAAAAAAAATCACAAAAATGAAATAGTATCAGTCAAGCAAGTAAACATATATGCAAAGCAAATCAACCAGTAAAAAGGCAAGAGTTCAAAAACTATGAGTTGGTGTTTGCACACAAAAGCAAGGTCAAACAAGCGAATGCAATGGGTCTGCCTAGTAGATAAGGTGGACATAGGCTTGTGAAAAAATTCCCTGTAGACCTCGCATACATGGGGTCGAACTTGTCTACCTCCCTAGATGTGACTTTGTCATTTCGCATAGTCTTGTCTGGGTTCCTCTCTGCCCAAAGGCAGAAAGTTCAACAAATCAGCCCATACCATCATGACTCAGTGCAGATCTGCCATTTCAGGTGCAAATCGTTCCATTTCATTGGCCAAGAAAAATATCCCAGCATGCATTTTGCGAACTTTTTGCCTATAAAAGGGAAGTGGGGGAAGTTTTGCAGTCATTCCCTTATGTGAAATCAACTACGATCTTGAAAAATTTAAATGCAACATCAGTCATCACTTGCTGGTCTTTTAATATTCTCTCTCTCTTCAACATGTTCTCAATAAACACTTGCATCTTACTGGCTTTATTGGCTTGCTTAGAATGAAATGATTAAAAAATAAAAATGATAAAAATTGACTTTCATAATGAGGTCAGCAAAAAAAAAATCCAGTTTTTAGTTTGTTTTGATAAGGTTACCAAATGGAAGGAAATATTTAACAAATGTTTTAACGAGGCCATGATTTTTCCTCTCATTAAAATGTATTACTGTGATTGTGTAAATGCCAGTTGCAAAAGTACTTGTGAAAGGAGAAAAAAGAATGGTAGGGAGTGGATTGGAATTAAAGAACCATAACAGTTTACTGCTCTCAACTTTGATATTAGTCCTTTGCTTCTTACTCTGGAACAGGCAAATTTAAAATATTTCCTATCTCTACTTTTCCTGCTATCAGTCACCCCAGACCCTGCTAACTATGTCACTTCATTCTTCCTTCCTTGTTCAAAGGGATTAAATTGAGGACCCAGCACTTCCTGACCCTTATTTCTAAATTACAAAGAACTCTATCTCTGTGTGACCTACTATTACTTTGATTCCATGGAAGCTTGGCTGATCAGTGAATCATGGAGCTCTGGTAATGGTTCAGAACTTTTAAGTTAACCCTCCTTTATAGATAGGAAATTCCTGGTTATAATGGATTTGGGGGAGAAATTGTTTTCACCTTTATCTATTTTATCATTACATCATCTAACCTCTAATATGATCATTGTTCTCATCTCTACTAGCATCTTGGGTATGACAATAAACTACATCAAACAGCAAGTCCTCTGATCTGGAGATTAGAGGTTTTGAGGATTGGGGACCCACCTCTAAATTGCTCTTGTCCCAAGGTACACCCTGACTTGGGGTGGTGTTATACCATGGATAATACAATATAAGCAACCAGATAATCCTGAGTGGAAAGATTACACTAACACAGGAATTAGATAAAACAATAACAAGGTTTTATTGTACGGAAAGTACAATGAGTAAGAGTTCGTAAATATAACAATCGGTAAAACAGGAGATACGTCATGGATCGTAGTCATCCTTCATACGCTTCTACTACAATAGTTCATCTCGTCTCTTATAGACTGAGCAATCACAGTTGGGGTGTGTTAAGTTGTTCCGCTATAACCGGTGGTAGCACCTGTTATGTGATCCCAGCTATGAACAAATAGTGAACCCCCAAACTAGAGTCAAAGCACTATGAAAGTATAAACATTTTTATAGTAAAAATACCAGCAAAATATTTTCATAGTTAAAAAAAAAAATTACCAGCAATACATTTTTTTAAAAGAAATTAATAATGCTCCCAAGAAAATTAAATTTCAGTATAAAATGACCCATAAGGAGTTGATACGCCACTAAAGAAGCAATAATAAACCCTACTTATTAAATGCAAAATCTTGAAAGCCAGTTCATTTGGAAGAAAAGTAGATGATTTCATACTGAACACAATATGGTAAAGGAAAAACAATAAAGATAACATCAGAATAGTTTGTGTGGGAAGACTTTGAAAAAATACTAAAGATGTTCAGCATTTGGTATCTTTGGTAGTAGAAAGTATACAGTAACTTTTAATGTAATGGTGAATGAATTCTATATTCTGTAATATAAAACACACCATAACTTATATATTTATTGATTACACAACCTGATCTTTCCAGGGGATACCAAGGAACAACTATTAAATTTAAACTACCAATATTTTTAGTGATTATGTATTCTTTTACAGATGGAAAATACAGTTTAATTTCCGTTTAACAGTGTGATCTTTCAGCTTCATGATGGTTTCATGGATAGAAAATTTTAAAGCATTAACTTTAATAAATCTGTTTCAGTTAAAATTTCCAAAATTTGTTTGGTAAAAGTGTTAAAACAGCTGTATCCTCAGTAAGCCAAAAATATGAAATTAAAGAGTGGGAAGAAAAACTAAAATCGATATTCCATATATATATATATATATATATATATATATATATATAGTGATACACAATTGACATTGTTCTTGTTGTTATTGTCATAGAATATGTGAAGTTATAGTACTGAACTTTAACTATATTACTCATTGTTAGTTTTTGCTGTAGAGTAGCTAGCGCTCCTTCAGCACTCTACCAGATGGCCTGGCTCATAACCTTAAATAATCTGTGATTAAGGACTTCAATAGTTGATTAATAAATTGATACTAAGCTAATACTAATATTCGGATTGATCTTACTTCATTTGGCTAAACAGCATTTGACTCTTCTGTTTCTTGTAAGTTGTCTTAATTGTTTTGTAACTTGTTGTTCTGTGTTTTTGTATGCATCTGTTAGCACTGGATACTGGTGCTGAATAAATATATTAAGCACTCATTCACCCTGACCATACAACAGTTATATAACATCACATTTGAAAATAGGACTTGCAAAGGAATACTGGTATTTTGAAACTTGCATGGCATCAAAATCATTCAGAAATATCTAAACTATCAGATGTATACAACTTTTTTTCTTGAATCAATGGTTAAACATGGCTTTGAGTGAATGAAGCATGTAGGTCTAAGTGAGAACCCTCCTTTGAACCTTATGGATTGGCACTACAGAATCACAAATAACTACCAAATAATAGAAACCACATCACTTGAGGACTTTCAGAAGGAACTAAAATGAATAATACATGTAACTTGCACAAAATGTTATAATGAAAATGTTAATGTTCTATACTTCTTAAAACAAAAGGTTAGGAAGAAAGCCATCAATACTGGAAAGAGTGATAAGTTACTGAACTTGAAAAACCTATTTTCCTGAAACTGTTTTAAGTGAAAGATTGTATAAATTTCAACAGAAAGGTGTACTAGCTGCTTGGCTAATAAATGCTGAATGCTTATTTATAAGGAAACTTAAGATTACCAGTATAAAAGGATTTTTTTCTTCCTTGTCTAATTAGCTTTCATGGTTGAATAGCATAGTGACATCTTTTGGCATATTTTTATCAACTGACTTAATTTAAATTTGAAAAATATTTCATGTAACTCTGATCTGGTTTTCATTACTTAATTTTCTTAACATTATAAAACTGGTTTACATAATCTCTCAACATTGAATGTTGCTCTCGATGTCATTCCAAACTACCTAAGCTTTTGGGCTTACAAGGCATTTTAACAATGTTTCCTTGGGACAAAACAACAACCTTGTAATCTTTATGCAATAAAAAATCTATGATATTGTATTGAAATGTTTACATAAAACATTAGCTAAAAGCTATTGTTGTAGCATACCTACAGACGATAATGGGTATGTCACCATTCACATAAATACAGTAGTAAATACTGTATGTTGGTCTGTAGTTGGAAATTTATTGTGGAATTCACTTGACTCACTTCTAGCAGTTGACTACTACTTCTATGCACCACTGGCAAAACTTGTGTTCTTGTATTATTGTTCATTGCCAACCTTCATGTAATTATTCTATTCAGTAACCTTCCCTAGGTTACAACAGCTATACAGATATAACATTCTTTTTAAAGCTGTGACAACCCTCCTCCTTTCTGTAATTTTTGAATATCTAAATAAACAGTAAATTGTCTCTGTCCGTCCATGTGTCTAAAACCCCTCTAACTCGAGCCACACTTGCTCTACATAGACATATATCTTTTTGGAATTGGGATGATCCTGGCATTGAAAATCTGCCCTTCATCTGGTGCTTGAACATCCAGCATTGGGATTTGTATCCAGATGAGGGAACAGTTAAAAATTAAAATTTTAAAATAACTGGAAAAAATTATCAATTTTAAAGGTTGTTAATTTATAGTGTAACACAAAAACATTGAATTTAAAAATTTTTGTTTTAAATTCAGTTTAAAATATCTCCAAAACTTTGTGAATTGAGGAAATCCAATTTTATTTCTTCAAAATACCAAAGAATGAGGTTTGGTGGAGCGAGGTTTTGAAGTTCTGCAGAGTTTGTGATTTGAAGAACTCAGTTTTCAGCCTGAATTGGAATTTTGGCTCAAATTGGTCTTTTGACAGGAACTGGACTTATAGCTGGAATCAGAGTTAAATTGTGGTTTTAAAGTTCCATGGAGTGAATTGAGGAATTCAAAGTTATTTATTCAAAATTATCATTGCTGTTTTCTAAGCTGGACCAGAGTGTGGCTTTTAAACTAATAACTAATATTAATAAACAAACTAAATTTCATATATGTAAATTGCATGAAGATGAAAATTATTTCATATCTGAAAACACATTGGACTAGCAAAAGATGCCTTTCAAAAGCTAAAAATACTAAGAAACAGGAAAATTTCATTAGAAATAAAGAAAAGAGTGCTGGAATGTGATTTCTACATGACTGTGAATGCTGGACAATTTCCTCACAGAAGAGAGAACTTGAGACAACAGATTTGATCTTAAAGAAGATGAAGTTTTAAGGAAAACTGGAACAAAATATCATTTAAAACAAAGTTGAAATTTTTGGTATACATAATGAGAAGAGATGGCTTGGAAAATTTGGTACTCATAGGACATATTGAAGGCAAGAGGGAAACATTGAGAAACTTACCTCATAAGCTTGTGTAAATTGATGGCAAAACAAGGACTGGGAGAGATAGTAAGGGGAGGAAAAATACTACTTTGACCTATCTAGGATTGAAAGCTGTGGAGAGAAATGATCACTGACATGCTAAAGGGACATAACATGTAAAAGAAGAAAAATGATACTTGGATTTAATGTTATGAGTTTATACTGAAAATTAACTGCAGTTGAGGAGTATATGTAATTACTCTTTTCTCTAACATTTCTCATGTCAAAAGATGTTTTTGTAACTTGGATGTAAAAATTTAATTAACTTTTTCTCCACAAACTTAACCAATTAACCAGAGAATGTTAGAAAATTCCAATATTGATAGAACTAATGGCACATGGCCAGTAGATTTTTAAAATTGATTATTGCTTAAAAATAGAATAATATTGAATAGCCTATGGCTTTTTGGTCATCTGAACATATTAAGACGAGTATTTTAGCTGTGGGTAATAGTAATTTTTTTTTCTATTGTAACTAAAGATATTTTTTCTGATATAGAATGTTGTTTAAGTTTGTATATCTACCAAGAGTATTGATTTTATTTAAACTGTTAAAATAAATTTAAAACGACAAAAATGAAGTCATTTATCTCTGAACTTTTTGTTTGCATACTGAGACACTCATTTTTTTTATATATGAAAACATCACAAATAGTGGTTATGATAATTTTATTAGAAATATATTTTTCTTTTGTATTACTAACAATAAGAGTGAAAATTATTTACTATATATATATATACTCACGTATCATGCAACCTTTGAAGACCTAATTTTGAAGCTAATTGGCTACAGTTAATAGATATAGTTTGGTCAACAGTGTAGCCCGGATAAGTAGTACATATGCTAATTTCATATCTCATGAATGATGTGAACCCCCTAAAATTGTCTTCAAAAGTCACATGATATGTGAGTATATACAGTATTTTAAATTAGTTTATATAAAAACCAAGTAAAAATGTCTCTTCAAAACAAACCTTTTTGAGCTTCGATGAAATCTCCGACATTAAAAAACTAATGCATTTGATAACTATATTAACAATAATTAATGCATAATAAATAAAGCTTACACCACCAGATAACCTTGCTGGTTATACATGGGCCAAGTTCATTATTAGCATATCTGAAATAATTCAATTTCTTTTGAGTCGATGGGAGTGCCCATTTCATTCATTTGAAGACTTTCATCTGACTTAGAGAAAAGTTCACGGTTGGTGAAAATGTATTCTTAGTTTGTCACAATAGTTGACTGTACTTAAGAATTAAAATTGTCTACCTGCTTTTGATCAATAGTAGATAATAAAAGGCCATAATGTGTTTGAATCAACCTATATCTATTCAGTTACTAAAGCTACAATGTTAAGAAATTCAGTGCTCTACTTTTAGTGAAAACTATACATGAAATTTATTGTAGATTCAAATACTGTGGGGAGGGGAAACCTAGATTTTTCTAATACAATTGTTAGTATGTTGGTCATTTTTTTTTTATCATAGTATGATGCGAATTATAAGTTAAAACTGTTTCATACAACTAGTAGCTTTACGAAACTTTTGAGTAATTTATAAAATTATTTTATATGAAACCTTTTCTTTTATTAGTTTTATTCCAGTGTGTTTTTAAGATTAAGTATTTTTACTATTATTTTATTAGTGGTTTTATTGCCTCTTATATTTTGTATTTTATCACAACATTTTGGGCTGCTACTCTCTTTGATCTTACTGTCATGAATTTTTAATTTCTAATACTGAGTTGATACTTTTTTTTTTTTTTTAACACTTATGTTCACCAATGCCCAAGAGCCACTCAAGGTAAAGGGTTACTGAATTATATTGTATGAATGTAAGAAGAGGAGGTAAGAAGTGCAGTTTATGAAGTTATGTAAGAGAGTAAATGGCTAACTCTAGACTTGAAGAGGTTAAGATTGTAGTGATTGAGAAAACATTGGGGGTTTGTTCCACAAAATAGAAGTTGTAAGTAAAAAGCTATTCAAGTGGAACTTCTTACTAATAATTGATTTTGTTTAGCAGCATATCAACATCTAGGAGTTATTTAATGCCAAAATCTAAATATTTTAAATAGTGTTATATAGGAATAAAGTATCGCTGCCAACACTTGAGTTTGAACATAGATCACCAGTGAGCAGACATAGGCAATCCCATTATTAAATTAAGATCACATGACCATAGAGGAAATGAATAAATAGGAAGTCATGTGACGTCTAATTGATCACACTTCCTAGTCTATCCTCTTACTATACGGATCACTATTATCTTCTCTACACAGATTACTATTCGGTGGTTACTTTTCGAGCAAATATTATCAGTTTGAGTATTACTCGATGGTGTCTGACACGAGTATTGTTCAACGGTGTTACTATAGTTATATCTGCAGTTACCAAGTCTCTACTACAACAAGCATTACAAAAGTGACAACGAGTATTCGTTGACATCACAAAAGTGACAACAGGTGTTTGTTGAGTCACAAAAAATGTCTTGTTGGTCATTTTTATGTGTTGTTGGTCTTTTATATATATATATATATATATATATATATATATATATAAGAATTATGCATTAGACATCCGACAACATTCATATTTCTCTTACTTAAACCAGTTCCACTCACCTCTCCTAAAATTCTCTCTGTTATGGTTTAATCTCCCTCCCTCTCTAGTCTGTTACCCCTCATACTTACACTCTCTCTAAATTCTGTTTTTATTTCCGGAGTTGTTTTTTTTGTTTTCTTTTTGAATTTGTAGGTCTGATGAATTGGATCATATTTACGATTCCAATGGAATAAATTATGACCATGGAATATTAGTGTTTAAGCCTTTTTATTTTATATATATATATATATATATATTGTTGGTAATTATTTTATATAAATATGTATTGTTGGTATTTTTACTATGAAAATGTATTTTTATACTTACATAGTATTTGGCTTTTGTTTGAGGGTTCACTATTTGCCCATAGCTGGAACTCTAACAGGTAACACCACCTCAGGTCAGAGTGGGCCTGGGAACAACAGCAATTAAGAAGTTGTGGCACGCTCCTCAAAAGCTCCAATCTCCCAATCAGAGGCCTTGCTGCCAGATGTAGTTTATCATCCTCCCCAGGACAGAATAAGTAGACTTCCAAGAGAATGACAACCATTGATTTGTAACATGGACAAACAATAGGTTAATCATAATTGATTTGACCAATGCTACTGGAGAACTGGTCATTAAGATGAAACTATATATAGGCACTAGACATCAAATCATGACAGATGGAAGTAACATACAAAACTTTCAATCTTCCAATCAGAGGCCTTGCTGCTGGACCTTAAGTGAATATGAAGGGAATGAAGATTTTTTTTATTTTTTATTTTTTTTTTTTTGTGTGCATGGCATAGCTGTCTTAGATGCAGTAGTCAGGACTGCTAAAACTAAGAATGTCACTTGTCAGAACATTTGTCATGGAAATAGTAATAGCGTAGTGAGAGGCATGTGAGGTCTCCTCTGTGGGAAACTGGTTGTAAGATGTAAAATAATTCTTCAAACACAAGGCCGAATAGAAGATTTTGAACTCTCTTCAACTGTGTGAGCAAATGGCTTGAAATCAGAAATAAACATTCTGATGTAACTTTTACAAATTTTACCTGGACAATCCTAAAGCCATCTCATACTTGAAAAGAAAATTTTAATAAGTACAAATCAGTAGCGATCTTTCGCACTAATTTTTCTACATCCTCTGTTTTACATCTTTGCTTGTACTAGTATTTATTTTGCTTCATTTAACCAAAAGTAAATAACTACTAACAGGAGGTAGTAAAATGATTTCATAAAGAATCAAAGAGGAAGAAATGATGGCGACGATAGACGAGCTCAGTTTAATTATCAACACTTGTACTTAAGGTAGTGTTAATTTCAGATAGCATCCAAATTTTGGTGTGAGAGTTCAAGTTTGGTTTTCTCTAGTAGCTGAAGAATCTCTTTTTATAGTTTTACTATTGTTAGATTAACTAAAGTAGCGTTGAAAACTTTTTTCTTACTTCACCAAGCAGGAGATAAACATGAAATTTAAAAAAGAAAAAAAGATTAATGTAATCATCCTATCTTTAAACTGAATCTTGGAGTGGGATGTCTATATAACTGTTTGAGACAATCTTTTGAACATTGCCACTTCCTTAAAGCTTGATATATAATAGAAATATTGCTGGACAATATTATAAATTATTATAATATAAATATTATAAATTATGTATGTTAGCAATATGAAGCCAGAAATTTTACTTAATCATTGAATTGTTTGGTTGGTAATCAGTTTAATAAAATTTAAGGCCATTTCTTCAGTGTAATACTTTTTTTTACTAATTTTGGTTGGTTGATTTTGTTTAGTGGTATATCAACTTCTATGGGTTATTTAATGTTGAAATCTAAATATTTTATGCTTTCAACTACAGATATTTTGTACATAATTTAATACTTTCAGAGTAATCTTTTTGTGTGTGCGTGTGAAGGTATTGCTGGTAATTTTACTACAAAAATGTATTGCTGATTTTTGTTTGGCAGGGAAAGGGTCACTATTTGCCCATAACTGGAATCCTAACAGGTGCTATCACCCCGGTTTTACTGATTTGATGATTCACTGATATTTTTAGAAATGTTTGGCTTATTTGTTGCTGGTATTTGTAATTAAAGTTGAACTGTTAAAAACCCTAATTAGACTAATTGTATTGATTTATTTGTTTTCTTTGTGGGCAAGCAAACTACTTTTTGTTTTATTACTATAGGAGTGTGTGATTGCAGGGTGAAGGAAAATTTTTTTATTTTTTTTTCCATCAATGCAATTTTACAAAACTTTTTGGGACAGGAACTAAAAGTCTCTCTTGTTAAAAGTTAATATTGTGCAATAAATCACTAAAAAGTTGACTCAATTGGTCAACAGATCATAACCTCTATCTGAAAGATGAAATTTAAATTTTTATTATTGCATTATTCCAAAATTTTAACACGTCGGCAGATAGCTATTAATATCAACAACTGAGCACAAATAGTTATTAATTAAAAAAAATTAGTAGTTAATGTATAATATAATCCATAACTCCGAGAATGCCATTTTTAATAAGTTAAAAAATAAGTATGTAAAAAAAAAAAAAATATATATATATATATATATATATATATATGCGTATTGTTGAAAATTCTTTTTTCCACAATATAGCTATTTGTGCTATGTTATAATACTTATTGTATAAACAATAATAGTACTGAATAATTTTTTTTAAACATTAAAGTATATTTAATCACATCTCCCTAATAGCTGTCACAATCTATAAAATTAAATAGTTATATAAAATGCTAACCACTTTCAGATAATTTGATTACTTTGGTCTTTAGTTAATAGCAAAGTTCACATAAAGGTTTTGCTCTCTTCCTTATTGACTTTCCTTTTCAGTTGCCATCATGACAAGGGGATGGGGTATTGTTTCATTTATATTGTTTCATAGTAGTAATAGTATGAGTAACTCAACTTATGGCAAATTTTTGTTCAAGGTTCAACTCATTTTCCAAAATCTGACCAACCATCACAATTTCTTTGGAATCTTTTCTTTTTCATGCTGAAAACTTTTCAGTGCCCCTGATATATAACATAGTTGTTACACATACATACAAAGCATTTGTTTTGCATTCAACATCATCATTGATAAGACACCAGGAGTGTTGAAACAAAATGGCTATTTTTGTAGTGATTTTATAAATATTTATGTTATAAATTTTCTAAATATATATATAAAATGTTAGTTAAATATGAAGTAGCGATCTTTAGCACTAATTTTTCTACATCCTCTGTTTTACATCTTTGCTTGTACTAGTATTTATTTTGCTTCATTTAACCAAAAGTAAATAACTACTAACAGGAGGTAGTAAAATGATTTCATAAAGAATCAAAGAGGAAGAAATGATGGCGACGATAGACGAGCTCAGTTTAATTATCAACACTTGTACTTAAGGTAGTGTTAATTTCAGATAGCATCCAAATTTTGGTGTGAGAGTTCAAGTTTGGTTTTCTCTAGTAGCTGAAGAATCTCTTTTTATAGTTTTACTATTGTTAGATTAACTAAAGTAGCGTTGAAAACTTTTTTCTTACTTCACCAAGCAGGAGATAAACATGAAATTTAAAAAAGAAAAAAAGATTAATGTAATCATCCTATCTTTAAACTGAATCTTGGAGTGGGATGTCTATATAACTGTTTGAGACAATCTTTTGAACATTGCCACTTCCTTAAAGCTTGATATATAATAGAAATATTGCTGGACAATATTATAAATTATTATAATATAAATATTATAAATTATGTATGTTAGCAATATGAAGCCAGAAATTTTACTTAATCATTGAATTGTTTGGTTGGTAATCAGTTTAATAAAATTTAAGGCCATTTCTTCAGTGTAATACTTTTTTTTACTAATTTTGGTTGGTTGATTTTGTTTAGTGGTATATCAACTTCTATGGGTTATTTAATGTTGAAATCTAAATATTTTATGCTTTCAACTACAGATATTTTGTACATAATTTAATACTTTCAGAGTAATCTTTTTTGTGTGTGCGTGAAGGTATTGCTGGTAATTTTACTACAAAAATGTATTGCTGATTTTTTTGTTTGGCAGGAAAGGGTCACTATTTGCCCATAACTGGAATCCTAACAGGTGCTATCACCCCAGTTTTACTGATTTGATGATTCACTGATATTTTTAGAAATGTTTGGCTTATTTGTTGCTGGTATTTGTAATTAAAGTTGAACTGTTAAAAACCTAATTAGACTAATTGTATTGATTTATTTGTTTTTCTTTGTGGGCAAGCAAACTACTTTTTGTTTTATTACTATAGGGAGTGTGTGATTGCAGGGTGAAGGAAAATTTTTTTTTTTTTTTCCATCAATGCAATTTTACAAAACTTTTTAGGACAGGAACTAAAAGTCTCTCTTGTTAAAAGTTAATATTGTGCAATAAATCACTAAAAAGTTGACTCAATTGGTCAACAGATCATAACCTCTATCTGAAAGATGAAATTTAAATTTTATTATTGCATTATTCCAAAATTTTTAACACGTTGGGCAGATAGCTATTAATATCAACAACTGAGCACAAATAGTTATTAATTAAAAAATTAGTAGTTAATGTATAATATAATCCATAACTCCGAGAATGCCATTTTAATAAGTTAAAAAATAAGTATGTAAAAAAAAAAATATATATATATATATATATATATATATATATTGTTGAAAATTCTTTTTCCACAATATAGCTATTTGTGCTATGTTATAATACTTATTGTATAAACAATAATAGTACTGAATAATTTTTTTTAAACATTAAAGTATATTTAATCACATCTCCCTAATAGCTGTCACAATCTGTAAATTAAATAGTTATATAAAATGCTAACCACTTTCAGATAATTTGATTACTTTGGTCTTTAGTTAATAGCAAAGTTCACATAAAGGTTTTGCTCTCTTCCTTATTGACTTTCCTTTTCAGTTGCCATCATGACAAGGGGATGGGGTATTGTTTCATTTATATTGTTTCATAGTAGTAATAGTATGAGTAACTCAACTTATGGCAAATTTTTGTTCAAGGTTCAACTCATTTTCCAAAATCTGACCAACCATCACAATTTCTTTGGAATCTTTTCTTTTTCATGCTGAAAACTTTTCAGTGCCCCCTGATATATAACATAGTTGTTACACATACATACATAAAAGCATTTGTTTTGCATTCAACATCATCACTTGATAAGACACCAGGAGTGTTGAAACAAAATGGCTATTTTTGTAGTGATTTTATAAATATTTATGTTATAAATTTTCTAAATATATATATATAAAAGAGACAACCTTAAGGGTCCATTGGTTACAATTTATTTACCCAGGTGTATGATTTTTACCTGGTTCATCAGACTGCACTTAACTTATATATATATATATATATTAGTTAATATAGTTATGTGTGTGTGTAGGTTGTAAAGATAGGTACCTGTGTAACAGGCACTAGAATCTAATCTTAGCTTGTTCTGCTAGTTGGTGGAGAATTTGGCAAGATAGTTGGTATCCTTTATTACCTGCATATACAGGCTACATCCTGGTACCTACATGTCTTAACTGTCATGAGTGGGTGTGACAGCAACTTGGCTTGTAACATTGTTTCTAATTTGTAATTGGAGAAAAAATGTGTTTGTATCAAGGAAGGAATCTGACAATCTTTTTAACAATAGTTTATTAAATGTTGACTTGGATCATTCTAAGCTAATCATTTATCAAACTGAGAAGAGTTAGCTTTTATGAAAATCTGATTTTTTTAAAATAGAAAAGAATCAATTTATTACTAACCAGTACATTTATTTGTTTATATTTTTCATTTTTTTTTTTTTTTTTTTACTAAGGTTCACCAAATACAAGGCCCAAGAGCCACTCAAGGTAGACCGTTACTGTGTATAGTTGTATTAGTGTAAGAAAGGGCAAGATAACAGGCAATACAGATAACTAATTCTAGACTTGAAAACGTCAAGATTTAATTTGCAAATAAAATTTCAGAGTTCAGGTGAAGATATTAGACATGTAGAGTTGAAGTAGACTTTAGAAGGGATTGGAAACCCATCCCTAAGCAGGAAACAAGGGATAAACCTCTACTCCTGTTCAAAGAGCAGAGAGTGGTGTGAACCAGACAATAGGCAAAATTTATCGTAAAATGCTGAATATCTAAATGTAGACTTGAACCTTTGAGACACATACATTATTGACATTGAAAATCAAACTCTTGTAATTTGGAGGGAGCATTTTTAACACTTGGTTTGAATCAGTTAAACTCTTTGACAGTGTCATATAAGTTTAGAAATCTTAACTAATAGATGCAGTAACTTCCATATTGCATCATCATAAAAATGGTTTAACAAAGTATATTTAATGTGAAGTAGTTTGTAAGGTAAGGATAGTTTATCCTGTTTAAAATTTATGAAAGAAATGATTAGATAAGAATATGTATGAATGCCAGTCACCTGAACTTGTTTGCTTGCTCCTATATGCAGGATTTTGGTTGGGAATATAAATTGATTGATATTGATTATTAACATAAGGGTTTCTCCTCATAGGTTTTTTTATTTATTTTAATGTTTACAAATTTAATTTCAGTGGCAGTAATTGAGGAATTATAAATCTTCATAATTTGTTCCATCATTTAGATACAAAGCTTGTCATGAAAAAAACTTGCAAAATGAAACTGTAAAAACTGACATGTGCAGTTTGTTGAGACTGCCATCATAGTATGTTTATTTTAATAGTTGCAGTCAAAACTTGTTGCTTAACTGAATATTAATAATTAAAATGGATTTGAAGTTAGAAATGATTATTCTCTCCTCCAAATGATGTACAGGACTTCATTTTGTTCTCCGAAAAACAGGAACAGAGGCATGTGCATGAAAAATAACTATTTATACTAGGTACTTGTAATAAGATAAAATGAATGTAAAATGCAAATAGGTGACAAGGTGTTGCTAAAAAAAAAAAGCCCAGAAAAGGTATTTTCAAATAAGACACACACACACTAGAGCATATGTAAATATAAAAGTGAACACTGAGGTCAAAATCAAATGACAAGTCTGTTACATGGCCTGAAGATTGTTTTGAAGTATGAAACACTGTCACCACTTGGTGTTGGCCACAGTATCCACTTTAAAAATGCTAATGTACCTGAGCAAGTATCTATGATAGGGATTAGCTAGTTACACTAGCATACTGGTATACTCTGAATCAAGTAGCCAACTAATATATATATATATATATATATGGTTGGTTACTTGTATCAGTTCACCACTCTATATAGTAACTAAGGTCTGCTCAGTACAGTTGCAATTTAAACCACAGGTTGGTTCTATTGGTACTGAAAGAAAAACACACAAGTGGATAACTATATATATATATATGCCAATTAATAAAATTTGAACAATAAAAATACAACAAAATGATATCAATATTGTCAATAAAATTTATTTATATTATATTTTAACTTTTTGACTGAAATGAAGCATGAAGAGGTAGATTTTAAAGTTGGAATTTTCAAACATGCCTGTGTTCTTTTTCAACGATATAAGGAATAAACAAAGAAATAGGACTTACCCTTCCAAGTAATGTTGTTGGTTAGAAGTTTCCCTGTGGAAATTATATACTCTGAGTAAACCCAAATCCTATATATTTCAAAACAGGTTTTACTTGAAAACTAGTTAGTTCTCATGTTTTATGATTTTTCTCTTGTTTTTGTACACGAGACTTGGTTCTAAATGTAAAAACAAAAATATTCATACATTGAGCACTTTCAACCATCATTGGTCATTTTCAAAAATAGTTATGTTATGGCTTTGAAATAAAAGAACCTGGTCTGTCTTGCTATTTACTCATAGCTGGGGGGGGGAGAAGAGGATGATTCATACCTTTCCCAAGGGTATTAGCATGTAAGTGAATGTAATGGATTCAACTGGAATTCAAACTGGCTCTCTGATTCCTCAATCCAAGCCGCTATCCATTACTCTGCCGTAGGCCACTTAGAATATGTTTGCTGTATTATATAATTTGAGCCATTATGTTTATTGATCATTGAATATATGTTATACACTTTTCCTTTGACTGAAAGATATTTAATATAGTTTGTTTTTTTTGTTTTTATGTCTATGGCTTAAAGTAGGTATACTTAATTTTACTTGGTTGTATAATTTCTTTGTTTACAAGTCGCTGAAGGATGCTATTGATACCATAGACCAAACGTGAGCAAGGATGAGGTCTTGAAGAGCATGAAAACAAAGAAATTATGCTTAACATCAGGAAGAGGCAGCTGAAATTTCTAGGACATGTAATGAAAAAGGAATGATTGAAAAGTCTGATACTCACAGGGCAGATAGGGACAAGGGAAAACAATGTGTGACATAGCAGGCTTAAGCAAGTAGATGTCAGAACAGGGTCTGGAAGAAGTAAAGACAAAACTGATATAGAACAAGGGATAGGAGGACGTGGAGAGCCATGATCGCACCTATCTCATGAAGGGACACTGCACGTAAAAGATATAACATTAGTAGAATGGCTTTCTATATTAATAAGCTTTTATGGCGTTTTTGTCTGTCAACTGGCATGGTTATCAATGGAGTCATTTGTATGTGTTATATTTGTATTTGCTAGACTATTTTTTAAAGCAACATTGTTGATACAATCTCCTGATGAACAGGAACAATTTTCATTTGTCTTAAAGGTTTTGGAGTCTTGTATCTACAGGGTGATTGAAAAATAACTATATTTTATGTATGAGTGGCCAGCCAGGAGTACTGAATTAACACTGACTTTTTTGTTTGGCGTTGATTAAAGGAGCACGTCTACTATACCAAACCAAGACGTTGGAAGAACTTGAAGGGCAAATACAGGAAGTTATGTATTCCATACCACAAGAGTTCCTAGTGAAATTGGTTGACATGATTCCTGGGTGGTTCAGAAATCTGGTAGCAAAATTTGTTGCCAATATAGTTTTAAATGAAACTTCATGCTAAATGCTTTCTTCTCGTATCCATTTCTTGTAAAAATTATGGTTGCTAAATAAATTATAATTATTTTAAAATGGGGAATTACTTTTCAGTCACTCTGTATAAGGTTTAGTTGTTAATTATTTTTTTTTTTATACAATAGTTTATCTAGATTAGGTAATCATGAGACATGTACCAAAGTATTCATGGTTATTTTATTTTGTTTCTAGTGCAGCTGTATTTGTTCTTAAAATAAATTAGAGATTTTTTGTGCGGGGGAGGTCATAATTGTGTATCTTTTTCTTTTCCTTAAATGAAGCATTTTTGTTAATCACTGACATATGAGGCTGAAAAATTCTTTGCCTGATTTACTTAACAAAATGTAAACAAACATTAGAATAAGATCTTTTCTGTTTATACATTATTTTTAATAGATACAATTGATTTAAGTTATTATCAGACTTAATCCATTTCCTAATATGTTATCAGTGTTTACATTAAGGTACATTTCATGAGCAGGAAAAATCATCAAAGATTTGTTGTTTATAAATAGTAACTTGGACTTAGCTACAGAGACAGCATCTGGTTAGCAGAGTGGTAGAGTACATCAGATCTATTGATGGCTCAATTCCTGTTGGAGAACTCATATTTTCTATGAAATTTCTTTAGCATTCAGGCCAGTAAATGTAATTAATACTGTATTATTTAAAAAAAAAAAAAAAAACAGTGTTTACTTAAATAAATTGTATCTATTAAAAATAACATAAACAGAAAAGTATGTTAAATAATTGTTGAACTTAATCCATTTCATAAAACATTAGAATCTTTTAATCTCTTTGTCAGAACTTTTAACAAACTCTTTGTAGCTTGGAAAGTGATTATTAATTAGTGCTTGTTGCTGAGTTCTTTATTAAATAGTATATAAGAAAAGAGCATTTATGATAGCCATCTGATATATCTTATGTCTATGTTGCTACTGATGGTTAAAATTGAGAAGGCAAGAAGAATTTTTCAAGGTTAAGGTTAAAGTTTGACTATTAGAATCTATTAAGATGTCAAGAGGATTTTTCTTGATAGTTAAAATGAAGGTCAGAATTTTATATATGCATAGAAAAATACTCTAAAATCCTTGCAAAAGTTAGAAGTAAAATTTAACAGTAACAGCTATTAGGAAGATGTTATTAAATAAACTTCAGTGTTTAAAAAATTATTCAGTATTATTATTGTTTATATAATAAGCATTATAACATAGTACAAATAGCTATATTTTGGAAAAAGGAGTTTTCTACAATATACATATTTTTTACATATTTATGGTTATTTTAACTCTTATCAAAAATGGCATTCTTGTACATGTAGTTATGGATAATGTTATACATCAATTACTAATTTTTTTAATTATTTGTGCTCAGTTGTTGACATTAATAGCTATCTGCTGATGTGTTAAAATTTTGAAATAATGCAATAAAAATTTAAATTTAATTTCTGATAGGTGTCACAGTCAAATTTATAACCCAAATTTAAATCTAATAAAATCTCTAAAATATCTACCAATTTAGATATACAGGGTGTAGCAGAAATACTTTCTGCACAATGGTAAGACATTAACTAGATTAAGATAGCAATGCCATTAATGTCTTCTATGGAAGATATTTCTGCTGCACACTGAATAAATATCAGTGAAATAATGTGATAGTTGAATGTATAACTTTAGACAACTTAAAACTTTTCTAGTCAAGTCAACTTCAAAACAAAGGGATTTTACTAATTCATTTCTTCTGTGTGCCTGTCCCTTCATAGTGTGGGTGATTGTGACTCTCCACCATTTACCATTTATAGCTCTGAGCAATGTTTGCCATTTTACTATCTCTCCCAAACTTTGTCTATTAAGTAAGGTTTGTTTCATCAACTTTATTTCTTTATAACGTTAAAACTTAATTGAAGTACATATTTACAATTTTGTTCAGTCACCTATCATTTTCCAACAAATTTGATAATTCCATCCTCCCAGGTTTTTATCTTTCTCTGTAAACTGCTCTTGGCACTATTTGCAGTCTTGGAAGAATTGATTATTTTCCACTTAGAGAATTTTCTAATGTCCAAAATAAATGTTAATCTAAAGGTGAAATATCAGGTGAATTTAGCAGATAATAAAAAAAAAAAAAAATTTACAGTCATGCTATAACAATTCTCATCTCTGAAGAAACACATGGTCTAGAATTATCTTGTTGGAATATTATGCTCTTAATTCTGGATGCTTTTCTTCAATTGCTGTCTTCATATGGTCAAATTAAAAGCAGTATTTAGATCAGATGGTTTCATTCTTTTGAATCTCTTATTTTTTATTTATTTTTTTTTTTTTTTTAAGAAGACCAGCCTTTCATGTTGTTGAAAAGTGTCGTGTTAACCCACCTAATTTTCAAAACATCTCCTAGAGGATGCTCTCTGGACTATAAATACTCTACATTGTTTTTTTTATCATTTTCTTACCTTATCCGCCAATATATAACTTCTCACAGAGAACGCATTCCCTTTGAGAAATGCATGAATAATACATACACATATGTACACATGTTCACTCACTACACATATTTTGGACAAAATGGTTTTCACATTCATTTGTTACACACATTATTGTCTTTGTCGCTTGCATACCTTTAATACATTATCATTTGTTTGTACATATATATTGGTTCTTGTTGTTTCTTTCCATTTCTTTATGTGGACTCACATCCTGAGTCTGCCATTTTTGTTGTGGGTATTTCAGGTGTGTTGCTCCCAATTTCAAACACCAATGTTACTAACACCCAAAACAAGTTGGGAAGCACATAACCAGCCCGCAACAAAATTAACTACTTTTTAACTGCATATTATAATTCGCTTTAAAGACAGGGCATTTTTTTTTTTTTTTAATTCTAGCTTAAGTCATACATTAAAGTAACAAAAATAACTGAGCTTGTACATATATTTTTTTCTTCCAATATTTGATTTGGAAGTTTTGTTAACTATCTCCTACATTTTTGCCTTCCTTGAAATATAAAGCCTACATATGCCGGAAATATAAGTTACTTTCTATTTTTAATGATATCAATTTTGATAATTTTCTTTTAAATCTCTAACAGCTGTTACAACATTATTAACAGTTTTGTGCATGAAGTTAAAAACTAAACATTAGTAATGGCATCTAACAAGGGAAACAGAATGAACTTCTTTGGTCAACCCAGTACACTAGTTATAACCTCATTTATATATTTAAAAGAAAAAAAACTTTTTTTCTAAACTGTAATTGTGATGGGTTCTAGGAACATTCACCATAAATATTTTTGCTGTAGGAAAACTTTTCTATATAGGATTTTTGCCACAAGACAATTTCACTGCTTTTTTTAATATGCGAAGTACCTTGTTATCAAATATATCTGGTTCATACTATTGTTACTTCGATTTAAACATTTTCATAAGTGAAGTTATAGGATCAAAATCCTACATCATTCGTCCTCATTAGTGAGGAGCGCAAAAATTTCAACTTGTCACCAGAACCTGCATCACGCAATTTCATATTTCAGACTTGACATTAAAATTTCTGTTAACATAATATCAATCTGTCAATAATTCTCACTCAAGGAATATATATATATATATATATATATATATATATATATATATATATATATATTTCAAACAAACTTACAACTTGAATTAACAACCAACTTCAATATAAAATATCTGATCAAAGAATGATGTTTGACCCTGTAAAAAAGACATCTATATATATATTTGATAAGGTACTTTGCATATTAAATTGAACATTACTTCAAAAGGGATATTCAAGATAAGGGTATCCAAAAAAAAAAAAATGCAGCAGAATTGTCTTACAGCAAAAGTCCTACATGGCGAAATTTCCTACAGCGAAAATTCCTGAGGCGAGTTTTCCTACGTCAAAAATGTTTATGGCAAATGTTTGGGATATGATTGTGATAAATTTTTAAGAAAAACCATATGTTCCATAATATAAATGATCTGTCAAGTTGAGAGAATATTTGTATTGATCTGTCTTTTTTTCTTCACCTCCTCCTCATGACCCAGAATAATGAAAATTCTCCTTTTTTATGTCTATTTTGCTTAAAGCAGTTGTGAATGGCCAGATTAATTTGGTTTTAAATGTCACAAGTGACAGCAATTTATCTTACTGAATCCCTTTATTCACCTTTTCAATAGTTTGGTTTTAAAAATATAACACTAAGAGGGCTTATCACTCAGAAGTGAAGAGGGCAAATACTAACCATAGGAACTAGCCTCTAGTTTTGAAATACTGGAGAAGTCTTCTTAAAATTTGTATTGCTAATATGTTTATTGTAATACGACAAAAATATATAATGTTTGAAGATGGTTTCTTTCTTGTATTATCAAATTTACTGCAAATACGTAGATAGTCATGTACAGTTTCAACATTAGAATCACTGAAGATTGTCTTATGTTAAATGCAGCATACAAATGCTGATTGATTTACTATAAGTATTTTAGGTCTTAGTGACAAAGGACAGTACTTAAAATGTTTTTATTTTAAGTAATTTTTTTTTACTATAATCAAAACACACTATTGTTATTTTACTTGTATTATTTATATAATCAGTCTAGATTTAGAAGCACTGATAGGTATAATATGGTTTTAAAATGTTGTGATTATATATAATTTTTTGTTTGATAGAGCAATTATAAATATGTAAATAAATGGAGTAGATCAGAGTAATTACAATATGTAGTAAAGATGCCTGATTTTAATAATACAAAGTGTTAAGGGTTCTTATGCATGCACATATAAAAATGAACACTGAAATCAACACCAGAGATATGACATAATGATATATAATTTTATATATCAAGAAACAGTATTGAGAAAATAGTATGACAAATTGGGAAAAACTTTTTTTCAATTTATTATATATAAACTTCAAACATAATTTTCAGTGGATACCCATGTTTGAGTAGATGCTTTGTTTATTTTAAATAGTATTTTATTTTGTTTACCGGCCTGAATATTCAAGTAATCTTAAAGAAAAATGTGCCCTCTAACAGGATTCAAACATGCATCCCTTTTTTGCAAGAGCAACTGTTGTTAGATCTGATATCTGTTAGCTGACTTAGCCACAAAATGCATTGCGATCAAGCAAGGCTGTATAATGCCTTTAAGCATGTCTATTTTGTTTAGATTTCCAAAAGTTCATAACAGCTCAGTTTTGTATCCGAAACGTAAACAAAACAATTTCTAAAGTAATAATGTATTATTTATTAATCTGACACAATTTTTATCACTTTAAACATTATTTTTTAGTGGATACCAGTATTTGAGTAGACACTCCATTTATTTAAAACAGTATTTTATTTCATCTATTGGCCTGAATATTTGAGAAAAATGCCCCCCCAATTCTGCCTATTGGAGGTTTTATGGAACTGATAGGAGGGTTATGAGTTTGAAATACATTTTTTTTTTGTATTCAAGTAAATGCAAGGTATCATGAAGATATCTTTAGATTATACTGTGGATGTTGTTTAAACATAAATTTCTTGGTTGAGACAATGCCAAATCTACATCAAATGATCATCTTGTATCCTTGTCTACAAGAAGGAATAACTTTTTTTGAAAATCAACATTTGAATGTAGTTTTCATGGATATGGAATTCCAGTAACAAAAGATTGGGGAGATCAAATAGTGTAGAGTTGATAGTGCCTACTTGCTCATATGACAAATTTTATAAATGTCCTGTTTGATAATGCCCTAAATAAGTGGGTGTTGTGTTCATCAAAATAAGTTAATTTGATATTCTGTTATTTTTTTAAAGTATCAAGTAATAAGTGATATGCTAGGTGTTTTTTTTTTCTCCCTTCCTCTGTTCTTTGGTCATCCTAGATATGATAAACTACATCGAGCAGCAAGGCCTCTGATCAGGAGGTTTTGAGGAATGTAGAACCACATCTTAATTGCTGCTGTTCCCAGGTCCATTCTTAACTTTGTTAGGGTTACAGCTGTGGGAAAATAGTTAACTCTCAAACTGAGGTCAAAACACTATGAAAATATAAAAATACTAGCAATACATTTTTTTTTTTTTTTTTGTCGGGGGTGATATTATTACAGTAATATTTTGTCAAAGAAATTACTAATGCTCTCAAGAAAATTAAATTTCAGCATTAAATGACCCATAACGAGTTGATACACTACAAAAACAAAACAAACAAACCTGTTCTCCAATTAGATGTGGATGTGCAGGTGGTGTAATGGATAATGGCTCAGTACTGAAAATTAGAGAGCTGAGTTCCAATCTGTTATGTTTGTTACATTCAGTTACACACAGATACCTTTGGGATAGATATGAATCTGACTCACACCACTGCTCTGGTTTAAAGAGTAGAACTTGTATCTGGAAAAACCATTGTAATTTTCAAAAAATTCAAAAAAAAAGTCAATATAAAAATCACAGAACACAGCAAACTATCATAGAAGCTGCCATTCAAGGGTCCAGATATGCAAGAAATGTGAGGAACCCAGACAGGTAATCTCAATGCTTGTATTATCAAGCCGACAGATCACCCCAGTCATCATCTTTGTCATTCGACTTTTCAGCTGATACATCAACATTGTCATCTCTTAAGGGTTAAATAACCCACAAAAGGTTGATAAGCCTTAAAAAAAAAAAAAAAAAAATCAATCAATTTCTGATTATATATTTACAATCATAATTATTACAGAAAATAATCTTGCAAATGTTCCTCATCATGAGGATATTTTTAGTGCTGGTTTAATGTTCATCAGGAAATAGCTTCATTTGACCTAACCTTGAAACTTATTGTTACTTTCTACTTAACCATATTGTGCAGTTATACAGCAGCAGTTTGAGAAGATTGTCACAGCTGTAATTTGGTTAGTTCAAATGAAATAAATGCTACAATAAGTATTTTAAAATTATTACAGTTTACCAAATCTTACCATTTGGGTTGGAAGCTTTCTCTCTTCTTTTTTTCTTTTCTACTTTTTTCTTCTTTTTTTCTTCTTTTTTTCTTCTTTTTTTCTTCTTTTTTTCTTCTTTTTTCTTCTTTTTTCTTCTTTTTTTTTTCTTTTTTTTTTTTTTTTTCTTTTTTCTTTTTTTTTCTTTTTTTCTTCTTTTTTTTTCTTTTTTCTTTCTTTTTTTTCTTTTTTTTCTTCTTTTTTCTTCTTTTTTCTTCTTTTTTCTTTTTTTTCTTCTTTTTTCTTCTTTTTTTCTTCTTTTTTCTTCTTTTTTTCTTCTTTTTTCTTCTTTTTTTCTTCTTTTTTTCTTCTTTTTTTTTCTTCTTTTTTTCTTCTTTTTTTCTTCTTTTTTTTTTTTTTTTTTTTTTCTTTTTTTTTTTTTTCTTCTTTTTTCTTTTCTTTCTTTTCTTTTTTCTTTTCTTTCTTTTCTTTTTTCTTTTCTTTCTTTTCTTTTTTCTTTTCTTTTTTCTCTTTTCTTTTCTCTTTTTTTTTCTTTTTTCTCCTTTTCTTTTCTCTCTCTTTTTCTCTCTCCTCAATCACTTAAGTATAATGCATGAGAATAAGCCTGTAACTGTTTCACCATAAATGCAAATTTTTCATAATGAGATAAAAAGATATCCCCTTGATGGCAGTTAGGTTATGTATCATATATTCACACAGATATCATAAAACCAAATATACTGAATATGTAACAAATTATACTATTTACACTATTTATATTTGGATTATTAGGTGTTTACATCTGTATAGTAATGTCAAGTGGTTTGACATTCATGCCAATTTTTGATGGAGATCTTCCGTATTGCATCAGATCCGTACCAATTTGATGATTTGTTTAAATTTCTGGGAGTTATTATTTATACTATTTATATTCAAACTATTGTCCTCATCTTACGAAGATCTTTCTTTACAAAGACGAGGACAATAGTCTGAACATAAATAGCGTAAATAATAACTCCTCATCCCAGAAATTCAGATTTTACCAAATCAATTTTTTTTACACGGTGACTTATTCAAGAAAATTTTCCTTGACAAATCTTATCTTCTAGGATTTTGTTAATTCAATTGTTGAAATAAAAATTTCACTTTAATTTCTTTAAATTCAAGTGTTTGTATGAAAATTCTGTTTCAAATACCTTGGAAAACATTGAGATTACAGAAGACAAGTCTAAAACATGCATAATTTTTTCTGTCATCTCCAATTGTAAAATTTAGTTATGAAACCAAATTGTTTTAAAATTATAGTTTTACTCATTAAATTATACTTAGGAAAACAAATTAATAAACTGTAATTAAATCTATTGGATAAATAAATCTATGCCTCAATACATTGGTTTGTCTATGATGATAGGAATACTTTTGTATTGCTTTGTGAGGATACTAAATTACTTCACAAATGGTAACTTCATATTTACTTGATGCCCTACTCACTAATAATAACATTTTGATTCAAACCATAAAACGGTCAATTTGAGCTCAGCACCTGAAGATTGCATCGTCCATGAAACTCGGTCATGCTAGAGTTGTGAGATAGTGTGTATATTTATTATGTGTATATATTTACTGTTTCATTACATTGAGAATTTTCGTTGACACCTGTACTATATGTGCAATATGTTGTAATTTTATTGCCATATATATATATATATATATATATATGACTTGCCAGTAGCTGAGGAGACACATTCATGGTGTTGGAACATAATCGCTATTATGTAGTGATATTTAACATATCTTAATAACCTAAAATAAATAATAATTAACTCTACTCTGTATTGAGCTCTCTTTTAAATTAAAGCTTATGTACAGTGGAGTTATACTCCATTTGTTCTCAATTTACCTAGAGATATATTATTTTCAGATAGTGAATCTGCAGAGGAACAAAATGAATGTAAAGAGACAAGAGGAAAAACTATTCTTAGCCAATGTGTTTCATCCTCTGAGGGACTTTATTAAAATAATGTAAGACTTATTTTGTTGCACATGTTTATATACAAAAGCAAGGATGTTATTCGTTTATCAAGACTTCTAAATTTGATAATGTTCATCAAGTGGTTGAAAGGTCAGACAAAACGTGTAGAGGGCAATATCTAGCAAAAAGTAAGCAAGTAATAGTCAATTGTTTTTTGTTTTTTTTCTCAAACTTAAAAGCCCTGCTTTTATATATAAACATGCAGCAAAAAAAAATTCTACATTGCCTTGATAAGGTCCCTCAGAGGACGAAACGTGTTGGCTAAGCATAGTTTTTCCTCTTGTTTCTTTTTATACGTATACACACACACACACACACACACATATATATATATATATATATATATATATATATATATAGTCAATCAGTTTTAAGTCTCATTTGATAGTAATTACTTTTTGGGATCAGATTATTTATTAGTATCGTGAAAAATTTTGAACCTGTACTCTATACTTATTACTAAGAAATATTAATCTTAGGCTCTTTTCTAGCAATGTTTTTTGGTCAGGAATTACAAGAAAAAAAGAAAACATCTTAGATATTTCTAACAGTGGATATAGTGAATTTTATATATATATATATATATATATATATATATATATATATATATATATACTGTTAAATTTATTTCTTTAATATTTCAAATGATCTCCCAATGTTTAATTTAAGGGAAATATATCATTTCTGTGCTGTGCTTTTTTTTTTTTTTTTATTAGTTGTGAGTTTGAATATTATAATTTTTTTTTCTTCTGTCTGGCTTTACAGCATAAACAAAACAAACACATGGTCAATTGATTTCATCTGGAAAAAAACTTTTATGGATTTACAGAGATAAAAATGCAAAACTTGAAGAAAAACTTCACTCTTTATCCTAATGCCTCCATCAATGAAATATAATATTTATGCTAATTTTCTAATCATGTAGATAAATTTCAAAACAAGGCTTCAACTTGATTGAAATATATAGTTTTTAAGAAGACTTGAAAGGTATAAATTATCATTATCTAATCATCTTTTTTTACTACGAGAATATTTTTGTGACAATGTCTGTTGAAATCCTCACAGTATTTAGTATTCTTGAAGTTATTGCTAACATTTTTTGTCAAGATTTACAAACTCTGTTTCATTGAATTTCACAAACCAATTGATAAAATTTGAATAAGCTGATTCATTTGGAAAAATACTTTGACAAAAACCCTACGAGACAGTTTAATAATTTTTAATTTTATAGGACTTTGTGGGAAACAATATTTAAGAAAATTTCTTTTTTTAAGAATAAATTCTTAGGATTTCTTACTTTTGAGCATGCAACATACTACTGGCCATGTGTAAATATTTCTTTCTGGAGCTAAATTCCAACTTTTTCAAACATTTGGCCTTGAGTTCTGTATAGTTCTCACAAACACAGAGTGAACTAGAAATTGGTTTCTTGTATGTATAAAAACATAAGATATGCAAAAAACAGGATTGCATTTTTGTTAAATAAGTTTGTTTTTCAAAATAGTGGGAGTATATTGTATTTTTTAAATAATAACTTAATTTTTCCCCCAAAAAATGAATGAAAATTTATTGTACTAAGCTATACACTCTAGTAAAACCAACTGTATTTTGTACCCCCTTACCTGTTTGCACTTCTCCCCAAAATTTGGTTATGATCAGTCAGTCTATGGCTATTTTAAAGGGTGTGATGAACAGACGGACTAATGGTAGTCACAGAATTTTATATATAGTGACTTTCTTTACAGGAGTTTAAGAAAGACTATATTAATTTTGTCAATAGTAATAACTGAAATATAGAAATAAAATTGATTTTACTGATAATGTAAAATAATTTGCTAATTTTATACACAGTTTGAAGTACTTATGTCTGTACAGTGTTTGAATTAACTCCAACTCAATACAAATTTTCTTTTTTTTTTCTTTATTTTTTCATTCTTTATTTTTTTTTCATTCTTTATTTTTTTTTCATTCTTTAATCAATTCACCCCAAGTAAGGCAATGAGGCTACTGAGAGTAAAAGAAAATGAGGAAACTTTTAGAAGGACCTGGGAACTCAATCCTAAACAGGGATAAACCTCTTATTCTGTTCAAAAGACTGGGGAGGAGTGTGAACCAGCAATAGGCAAACCTATCTATTTTTTTCTGTCTATATTTTTGTCTAAGGTACGTCCTCCTCTTTATTGTCATGTTCACGTTTCAATTGTTGTACACTCTGGCCACCTTCAGGTGATTGGAATTTTGAACTGAACCCTTTATTTCATCCACTGGGGTAGATTATTCTAGTTCCACATACCATGTCTCTACCAAATATCTCAGTTATCTCCTTTTAACTCAACTCTCCAAGTTTTTGGTTCACCACTGCCGTAGCCAAGTCTTCTCTTTGGGTCAAGTCACTGGATCCAACCAACAATCCATTGAGTCCTGTATCTCTGAGGACATGGTCCTATATTTGGTGGGGGGGTATGTATATGCACCAACCATTAGTAAGAAACAGTATCTCTAAAACAATTACAAATGCAGTACAAAATCCCTAGTCAGTTACTTGGCTGTCAGATTTCTTTTTAAATTCAGTGAATCGTGTCACTTGTAGGGTTGGGAACATGAACAAATCTTCCATGTGTCTGTAAGCAGCAGCAAAAGATTTTCTCTGCCCTAAATCATTTCATGGTTGAGAATATAGATTAGATGTTTGAAAATTGCTATAAAGTTTAATTGCAACCCACATTTCAAGACCTTAAAATTTATGATAGACATCTATCTTACTCCTATGTTGGTACTGAATGTTAAAATTGAGAAGGCAAGAATTTGAACTTTTTCAAGATTAAAGTTTGACAATCAGAATCTATTAAGATGTCAAGGAAGAGGATTTTTCTTACTTGATAGAATTCTATATATGCAAAGAAAATATTCTAAAATCCTTTCAAATTTTAACTTAGAAGTAAAATTCAAGTTAAATCAAATTTAAATCTAAAATCTATAAGATATCTAGTTTAAATATACAAGGTGTGGCAGAAATATCTCGCATAATAATGGTAAGACGTTAGCTAGATTTTGACACTAATGTTTTATGTGGAAGGTATTTTTGCTGCACACTATAAACATGGGTGAAATAATTTGACAGTTGAATATATAACCTTTCTAGTTAAGTCAACTTTAAAGATTTACTAATTCATTTCAAGACCGTAAACTATTTTATTGTATTTTAAAGGCTAAATTTCCCATAAAATATTTCAATGTCTTTATCAAACTTGTAATATAAATAAAGCAAAATCTCAATCTATGAGATAATGTTTCCTGTCACAAGGTTGGCCAGATAACAGCAGGACATCCTAAGTCCGCTAACCGAAGCTAGTCAAATCTTCTTTACAGATGTTTAACACACACACACAGTAATTCAAATACTAAATGCTAAAGTAATTCACTTCAATAATAATTTTTTCATTAGGTTTTAAATTAAATTTTTTTCTCTGTTTATAAAAGAGATAAAAAGCTAATTACAGTGTAGGGTTTGTGAAGAAAAACTTGAAAAGTATAAAGATTTGGTAAGATGAACAAATTTGACAGATTCAAATTATAGTTGACACATTAGACCCTATTCTATTAATAAATTCCTGACAAAATAAAACCTTTTTTATTAAAAATTATTAAAATGATATCGATACAGAGTGGATAGTAACTTAAAATATAATTTACAAAGATAAAATTTACACAGCAGTTAAAACATGTATACAATTATTAATATGTATAGTTTCAAATATTGGGTATTTTTGGTTATTAACTTATTGGAAATTCTATACCCTTCAATTAACACTCAACATATTTCTGTTAAATATTTGTATGGATCTTTGTGTTCACTATTCAGTCTATGCTTTTAGTATCAATACAAGACAGCATAGCAAGTAGTCAACTGAACTCAAAACCACAATTTGCAAATATTTAAAAAAATTTTTTTTTTTTTTCAAGTGACCTTTTTTCTGCTTTGCTTTTTTCTTTGTGAACATGTTGAATATTTTGATTGGGCCAAATCCCCCCCACCTTTCAACATTTCACAATGGCAAAGCCTAAACATGAATTATGATATATAAATGGAATGTTTCTTGAATGAACAGGTTTCGTTAATATTTTTGGATTGATTTATTTTTTAAGTTAAATCTGCTTCTGAGATAATGTATGAAGTACTTCAAATTATTTCAATTAAGACATTGTGAAAATTGAAAATAATAAATGCAACTGAATTTTTAAAGATTGAAAGTGAAAGTAAGTATATGTGTAAATGCCATTGAAAATAAGTTGGTACACAAATATGTATATGATTTCCAGGCCTATACCCCCCCCCCCCCGGATTCATCTGTTAAATAGGTATAGATGTGGGATTGCATGTCCATGAAGTATGGGAAACTTAAGGCAAAGTTACCTTCCTTTAGTTTAAATTAACCATGTCCATGCCAGTATGATGAGATTAAGATTATTTTTAGCAGGGTGGGGCACCCTTCATACTTAGTTAACTGAATTTAAGTTGCTTTAAATTAAAATGTTGAATTTGTCAATACAGTGATTATACAATTCAGTAAAAAAAAAAAATAAAACAAAATAAAACATGCCTGTTTCTACATTATTAAGAACGCTTGTTAAGGTGTCTTGATAAAAACTAAAAAAAAAGTAAATGCCCGAACTTTGTCCTGTTGGTACTTACTTCTTAACATGTGAGTAGATTATTGTGGGCAGTCCATTTATTTACTTCTAAAATCAGTCTAGTATAAAATATCTGTACATGGGTAGAATGACTTCAGATTTCTGAAATATTAAATAAAAGGCTCATATAGGCGTTCACGTACTTAGAATAACTGTAAAAGTTGTTTAAGAATTAACCTTTTAAATTATTCCATTGTACAGGCAATAATATTCCTCTCTCTCCCTCCCTCACTCACCGTCACTACTGGCTTGTTTAGTATTCTAGTATTCATGGTCGTCAGCTGAGAACAAGGACAGACTGCCTAGGCAATGTAAGGGAGGAGGTGGGTAAAGATGTCTTCGTCGTGAGTGTAGGGAGGGGGGGAAGAGTGAATTGTGGGTGGTATGAACCTCCTACTTTCACCCCCTTTTACTCACTTCTCTGAATCTTTTCCTCCTCCCACCACCTCTGTCTTCTCCTCCTACCTACAAGATGGTCTATGTTTAGAAGATATTGCAGTTCTCTAGATATGGCTACCGCGATTATACCGTCTGCTCACACACCTCCTCGCTACTGAATTTTATACTACTACTTGTTTGCCGTTGGTACTATTACTACTATTATCATCAGCTTCTGCTGTTGAAATATACTCGAGAAAATGTTGCATCTGTGTGTAGACAGTGCAGTAGTATATGCACTAGAGAAAATGCGGGGTTGCTGTAGTTAAGTGACTGGAGGACAGTCAGGTTCCTCATCGTCCATCCATCTTTTCATTTCAACTGTTCTGTTTATCGTCCACATCGGCACTGTTTTTTTGGGGTTTTTTTTTTTTCTTTTAGTTTTTTTTTTGTTTTTGTTTTTTTTTTTTCTTCTGCTATTGTTGTCAACTTAAAAAGCCAGTCTCCTTTCTCCTGTCAATATTGGGTTTTTTTCGCATCATTGTCATCTTCATAAAAGAATATTTTTTTCTTTTTTTTTCTTTTTTTTTTCTTCAGTCGGTCCAAGAAAAAGTGAGACCAACTGGTTTTAGCAAGTTGCAGTCTCATTACCAAGTTACCGATTGTCACCCAATATCACTTCGTCGAAATATTACTACTTATCATCATTTACGTCTGTGAAACTGTTCTTGTTGCTATGATTATATATAGCTGTTCTTGACACGACAGTTATTATTATTATTGTTGCTGTTGCAACCGGTAGCCGTGGTAGTAAAGCTGCTACTACTACCAGTTCCTTTAAAATTATACACACCTTTTTAACAGGGCAATGTGTGTGATTTCTAACGGCATTTGTGACTGACAACTATTATACTATTTGCGTAACAACAACTAACATCAGTTTAAAAAGATTGTATATGGTGGAAACTAGAGTGGAAAGTAAAGCAAACCTTCACACATTAAATACGATACACATCTGTCCCTGTACTGAAGAATAGTTTGCTCACACTAACATACATACGTATGAACATACACAACATTTTGTATAAAGCAGTGATACGGTCTTGTTTCCTAGCATATCCACATAAAAGTACATTTTATTTTTTATATATGACATAAATTACTTTTTAATTTTATTTCGTTTGTTAAATGCACTCACGCACTACAGTTTTTTGCACAACGCCCCGACACATTGAAAGAATGGGGGAAAGCCCTATTTGTTCATAAAATCCACACTCCACCAGACACGCATGTATCATATCAGTATTCAAATCGTCCTTCAAGCCGAGGAATCGAGAACTACAGCTTGACAAAAATCTGGAAGGTACTTACTTACATTATCAAGGTGTTTCTTCTCATTGAGGAAAAATACTACCCTCTGTAGATAGATGGATGCTTCGACAATACTGGATGCAGTGGATACCTGGACAACTCTGTACAAAGGAACAAAAATTACAGGAGAAATTCTCAAAAGACTTTAAAACAAATGCGTATGTATGCATGTGTGTATGTCTTCTGACCATATGATTGTTCTGTTTTAAATCTTTCTTGTCTACGTAGCATAAATAGGAGGGCTCATTTTTGTTAAACAATATTATTTAGGAAGTGTCTTCTTTTTAATTTTATCACATATCTTATTCTTTTCCATGAATTGAAATATTACATATTTCATGACGAACATAAGATAGTTAGATTTGATTTGAGATTAGGTTATTTTTTTTTCTCTACAGAAGTATTTTTGTGTGGAATTACAACTGTAAAAGAGAGATGGGGAGGGGATCTATTGGATTTAAACTGTCAAAAAAAAATTGTCATGAACCAGCAGTACACCTACGCTAAAGCCTTCCCCACATTGTATCCGGGGGTTGGGGGTGGTTGAAGAAAAAAAAAACTTGTGTACATGAATTTTTTTTAACCATTTGTTTTACACACATATATATATATATATATATATATATATGAGGAGTGCTACTTGTTATTTCGTATCCTTAAGTGTGTAGGTGGGGAGAAGGATTACTAATCTTTGGTCCATTCCCATCTTCAAAAAGCTTTTTTCTTTTTTCTTCTCTTTTACTTTTTATGACTATCAGTTCACCAGTTGCTTAAACTGCCACATAGTATTTTTACTATGACTAATTTTTCTCTGCTGTTAAATTTTCTCCTCAAATTTATGTTTGCGCAGAGAAAGAAGGAAAATTAATAAAAATTTCAAACATATTATCTACTAATGAGATGTGTATGTTCTTCAATTACAGGTTTTGTAATCTTTATGCTCAAATGCCTTTTATGATCATTATTCATGAACATTAGTAATTTTTGTCAGATTCACTTTCCAGATAGTTTGAACCGGGAGTGGGGATAAAATGGCCAATTTAGATATATTTTTTTTTAATTTTTTTTTTTAAAGGCTCCTTTTTTCCAGATTTAAAAAGAAGAAAAATGACTTGTCAATTTTATTTTGCTATCTTTTCACTAGATTTATCAACATTTGAATTAAAAGCCTAAATTGTGTAAAAAAATTTACAAAAATTACGGTACATTGAAAAATTTTTGCAATATTGAATTATGTATTTTTATAGTAATCAATTTTTAAAAAACTGAATATCCTTTAAAAACCCTGAAAGAGTTTAAAAATTTTTTTGTAAATTTTACAAATTGCCTCAATGTCTATGCTATCTCTTTTATATTGCTTAATTCTTAGATGTCTGTCTATGGCACATATGGAAAGTCGCCTACCATAGTGTAATAATTAACAAGCCTCTCTCTCAAGCCAGTTTTCAATTCTGAATACCTCACTATGGCCTTGTGTCAAACTAAGCTTAATAACACATATGGAAAATTTATTTTCTGCATTACTCTATTAAATCAAACCATTATAAATAATTTCTTTCTTTTGACTGCAAAGTAATGACATATCGTCTTCAAAATATATAATTAGAAGTTTGCTTATAGATAATTATTGGTGATTAGTTTGCTGTTAAAATCAATGAATATTTAACCTTTCTCTTAATTATTATTGTTCTGACATAGAGATTAAAGCATTTTTACAAGGGTGAACCAGTAAGCCTGTTGTTTGACACGTAATTATCAGCTGAATTTTGACTTAAAATTTTCACAGTATAATGTGTGATTAATGTTCACCATTGAATTAAGTGCATTGTCAAAGGAGATTATATTGAAAAAATTCTTTTTTTTTTTTTTTTTTTTTTTTTTTTTACTTTACTATTAGCTTTCATCTTTGATGTGAGAACATATATGTTATCATAATCATTATTTTGTCTTAATTCCTGTTCTTTTGTTCTCTCTTAATGTTTTTCATTTTCTCATTCTTCACACTCAGTAACCTCCTTGTGTCTTAATGGCTTTATTGCCTTTGCTTGGGGTGAAATGATTAAAAAAAAATGCATAATTTGTTGTGCATGTTAAATACAAGCTCAATCTGTACTAACAAATTATATTTCATATGTCAGCTTCAAGACATTAGAAACAACTTTTTTTTATTAGGATATTTCAAGGTCGTAAAAGTAGGCTTTGAAATGGCCATGAGCTTAATAGAATTGTGAAAATTCAAATGTTTATTCCTCTCTGTACTTATTGAGCAAGAAAAAATAGATATCATTTCGAATTTGAGCAGTTGCTGTGGAATATGGTTCTTGTATTGTGCACCTAATGACTTAGCAAAAAGGTTTCTTCTGTTTTCACTTATGATGTATTTTTGTGTTCAGTTAACTATATTAGATATAAACAAAAAGAAATTAACCAAAAAAGTTACAAGTTAGACAAAACAAGGTGATCATACTAGTTAATTTATTACCTATGAGAAGAATGATGAGCAGTTCTCTTTTAAAGATAGGAAAAGAGCATGCAAGTCTTTTTTTGCGCATATGTGATATCAAATGTGTACCCCCTCAATCACAATTTTATTAATTCCTGAATACTTGATGTTTTCATGTCTGTAAGAAATTCAATGTACTGAGAAAGACATGCTCATTTTGTGTGTGTGTGTGTGTAATTCCTACCCTCTCGATTTTATAAATTCTTGTCTTGACATCTAAGAAACCATATAAACTGAGAAAAGCAAACTTACTCTGTTTTATATATATATATATATATATATATATAACAAACATTGAGTCCTAGTGCTAATAAAATAGTGCTCAATGGATAATAACAGAGCTATAATTTATATTAATAATAAATATGCATTTTTTCCTCACCAGTAGCACAATATTCATGCACAATGCAATCATCAGGTGCTGCTTAAAAACTGATCCTTTATATATATATATATATATATATATATATATATATATGCATACACACACACACACACACACACACAATGTCCAGAAATTATAAGAAGGCTGCAATAATGGCTGATTTCTTGAGTTATTCATGCTCAGAAGATGATAGTGCACATGTGAGTTGCAGATATACATTTACAGTGGTTTAGCTGATAATTAATAGTGAAATGAGTAAAATTTTATAACTAAAACTCTTTTCTCAGTGCTAGTCATCTACAAAAACATTTGTGAATTAGACACTTTCCTTTAACTCTGATACTGAAAAGCTCCCTGAAACATTCTCTGAAAATACCAAAAGATTCCTTACTTGCAGTTCAAAAAAGATATCCTTTGTTTGAGCAAAGTTTGGTTACAGTGGTACTCAAAGATCCTTCTGGAAGCTACAAAGCTGCCTTCTATAAAACTTAGGAAAATTTGTCTATCACTGTGATCAACAAAGTTTTGAGGAATCCTGATCTGATACATATGAAGAAGTTCAGCATGTTAGAAAGAAAATGATTTTCAAACATACTAGACAAATTGTCAGTGATGCTATGGAAAATTGATCAAAAGGTAGAAAATTGTACAAACAAAAATCCATGTACAGCCAGTATCAAAATCTTTCACTCACATCATCTTTGCAAGTAATTCTCATGTAGTCCTTACCAAGTTCAGCTGTAAACATGTTTGTGTAAATGTATTAAAAAAAAAAAAATCTGATGTCATTGTATCAAGATGATCCTCAAAAAGCACCATGATCTGTAGAATGTGATCTGGATAGACAGTCAGTCCTTCAATCTTAACAGGACTGATAACTGATCTGTAGAATGTGATCTGGATAGACAGTCAGTCCTTCAATCTTAACAGGACTGATAACTGATCTGTAGAATGTGATCTGGATAGACAGTCAGTCCTTCAATCTTAACAGGACTAATAACTACTTTATTTGGCGTGATCTAGTATGAGAAACGCTGAAAATGGTTACTTGTAGGTTTAATTATGGTCTGAGTTGTCTTTACTGGTTGTAGACTAGCATAACCCACAGTCACTAAAGTTGTTGGTAATCAAACAATATGAAACAGAACTTTGACAGCACTCAAGTACCAAGGGATGCAAGAAAACCATTCAATTCCAAAGATATTGAAGAAAGATCAAAGTTGATCTTTCAGTAAGGCTATGAGCTGCAATTCTGTGAAGACAATTGTTTTTGTACCTCAGTGATCACTTTTCATTTGTAATGGAATGGTGTACTGTGTTTCTCAACCTTATTCTACAGAATAATGACAAGATGTGTACACAAGACACACCCAATATTCAACCCTGGAAGAGTTGAAATGTTATCATGGATACATATGGAGAACATACTCAAAGATCCCTCTGGATACCATGAAACTACCTTTTACAAAACTTAGAAAAATGTGTCTATCATCGTGATAGAAAATGTTTGGGGGTTCATGACAATAGATATGTACACTAACTACACCCAATATTCAACACTTCTTATTGAAAAGTTGAAACAGGTTATCATTCCCAGTAATAAATAGTACAATTCAGATTTTGAAAACAAAAGCTGCAACCATAAAATATTAACATTTTTGCAAAATAATTTTTTTTATTTTTTTAATTATTAGGCATCATATTTTTCATGTTTTTATCTTATTTTTTTAAATGTCTGTTTAAATGTAGATTAAAAATTAGAACCATGCAGAAAACAGATGAAATATATTATAAAAATATAGATTCAATTTGACACTAAATTCCACTAAAAATATGAAGATTTGTTATTTTAATTTCTGGACAGCTGGTATGATCATCATAGATTATAACAAATAAAAGCTGTATTTTTATCATATCTAGACAATGCATATAACACAATACACATATATAAAAATGTGTATAAAGGTTATGTGTGGAAATAATTGAGAGATATGTGTGTGTGTATGTAAATAGTTGGTTTATGTATGTGGGCAAAAAATAATTGCCCATATCTTTTTTTTTTTTTTTTTTTTTTGCTAAAGAATTCATTTAAAGTAAAAGCTCTAAAGCAAAAAAAAACTGCACTAATAAACATAAAATAGACATGTAATAAAAACAAAATACCACCAGTCAGTATTCAGTTTGCAAATGGTGCTCAGGAGTTTGCATTTCAATATCTATTTATATCCTCATCAAAACTTTGAGGGACTATGGTTCTTTTTATATGCTAATTATGACTAGAATACAATGAGATTGATTAAAATTAATCAATCCATGATGTATCTATTTTAACAGTTGAATAAATGCTTTATAAATAAGAAATATGATAAACTAAAATAGAGAATTTGATAACTGGCTCCTATACTAGAAATGTCCTTTTCTGGATAAGCTCTATTTAGAATAATTATAAACTCTTCTTTCATCTACAATCTCATGAGGCTGTATGTTCATACTGTTCTTGAGAATAATAATCTCTACTTTGTCTATAATTAGTTACAATGTTTTAGTTACTTTCACCTGATACACTAATACTTAGTTAATCATTGAAATGGTACAATTTAAAAATATTCCCAGATGAGTTTTTCGCCAATTTTTCAACATTTTTTGCCAGTCATCTGTGATATACTATTAAGCCCTCACTTAAGAAAATGACTAGTCTAAGGTTACTATTTCTCTATAATTTGGTTTTCTCCTCTATAATTATATCAAATTTTTTGTTACAACTATTGCTCAGAATTGGATAAATGTTGATAAAAAGGTCAATGTTTAGGATTTAGCACAACATTTGAAATTTGTAATGAACATTTTAGAGATTTTTTTTCAAACTGAGTTTGTCTTCACTTGAGCTAAACAAAATTAGTGTAATAAATTCAACTAAAAAAGGTGTCCTGATAGTTTGCAATCTATTTATTCATGAACACATTTTTTTTAATTTTTTTCCATATACAATTAGTATTACACTGAAAAAGTACATACAAGATGCAATTAAAAAATTAAATAAACTTCACTCTTCATCATATGAAGGCACAGTGGAGTAATAGATAGCAGCTTGGATTGAAGAATTGGAGAGCTGAGTTCAAATTCCAGTCGAATCCATTACATTCACTATTACCCTTGGAAAAGGTAAGAATCCTCTTCTTCTCCCCTCATCTATGGGTAAATAACATGACAGACCAGGTTCTATGGCCTTGGATATCAACTGGTCTACTGCAGAAAGAAATGCCAACCTACTGCCAGAAAAAATCTGCCTCGTCAGTCATGTATGAAAAGATACATGATCGCCAAAGCGTGTATCACGCATAGCACATAACTGACTGACTTCATCATATAGCTTGATGGTTGGGTTAATGTTATTAGACTAATATCTAAACACTCTTGTTTGATACTCATTCACAGAATGAAATATGATTGCAAATCAAAATGTTAAAATATAAACGCACCCTGTCATATATATTAGCAGGAGGAGTAAGTAGATAGGTTTACCTATTGTCTGGTTCACACTCCTTCCCAATGTTTTGAACAGGACTAGAGGTATATCCCTTGTTTCCTGTTTAGGATCAGGTTTCCAGTTCCTTCTAAATTCTACTTAACTCTATATTTCTGACATCTTCACCTAAATTCTGAAATTTATTGGGTTCCCAGTTCCTTCTAAAATCTTTTTCCTTCTTTTCCACTTTCAGTAGTCCCTTGCCTCTTAGTGACATTATCACCTTACTTGGAGTGAATAGATTAAAAAAAAAATACCAGGTAATACCTGGATTTCTAAATATTGAAAATCAAACTATCATGTGTGTTCATTATATCTTGTATCAATTGCTTGAAAAAGATACTGACAATCTTCAGTTAGTCCATGGATATTGGTTTCAAGCAGTTAATCATTACCATTATAATAATTCACTAAAATATGAAGGACAAATAGCCTAATGGAGTTGATATAGTAATTGTAAGTTCAATCCCTGGGCTGGGAAGTGTGTAATTGAACTCTGTGGAAACAGGGCGAGCAATAACTGAGTAGTACTAAAATAAGAACTAGATGAGATATCTCTTGACATGGGAAGTGGAAAGAGATAAGTCTACCACCGTAGATTAAATAAAGGATTCGGTTCAAAATTCCTTCTAGGTTACTCAGATGGATATACACCCAATGAAAGTTGAAGGGAACAACAGCTAAAACTTTGATAATAACAATAAAGATGAGTACAATAATCTGATTGTAAATAGAGTAAATAATAGTAACTCCACATCCCAGAATTTAAGTCAGAAAATAGAAGACTTAAAAATAGTGGAGATATCTTTTTTTTTTCTTTTTAATCTTATTCAAATTATATAATAATTGTATGTGAATTCTTTTTAATTGAGAGCTTTTTTTTCCTTTCAATGTCAATTGCATAATTTATACATACTCTTGTCTTTCCCTAGAGCATTAATGCTAAGTGAATGCAGATTCTCAGTCAGCTTGAACTATGATCAATTATTCCATTTTTATGCTAACTGCTTGGTCACCAACACTTTTTTTTTTTTTTTAAACAAATAGATGTTTATGCAGTACATCCAATTAAGGCCTTCTATTTTATGTGTTAGCATACAGATATCCTCTTTGGAGTTTGGTTGAAAATAGAGGTTTTGATCTATGGTGACCTCTCTTAGCCTGAGAGGTCAGTACCATCCATCTCATGTTCATACTTAAGTTAGCCTTATAGGCTAATTTTTAGTCTCCAGGATTCACCTGTTTGGCCAGCCATAAGGCACATACAAGCAAAGCATTGTCAGCGTTTGTGCATTTGGAATTTCTCTAATCCTCAGACCAATTGTAGTGAGTGACAGGAAAGATTATGGTAATCAATTTGTTCATTTGTTTGTAAATTTTATAGTATCCCAGTTGATATTTATAAGCTTTATCCTTTCAGTAAGGTCAGGTTAACTTTGATTATTAATATTGTTATTAATTAGATCACAGCTAAATCTGTTTTCCAGCCCCTCACTCTTTGGTATTGAACCTTGGGAAGCTTAATCTATGCACAGTTGTAAATTTTAATTTGTATAATATTCATGGGTTTGATAATTTACTAGACTGAACATCATAGAAAATTAGTCTTACTCTTATTTCAAGTCATTGAAAAGTGGTACTGAATTCTTCCTTTTTCTTTGTTTCCCCTTTTCTCCTCCCTTTTGTCTCCCCTTTTCTCCTCCCTTTTGTCTCCCCTTTTCTCCTCCCTTTTGTCTCCCCTTTCTCCTCCTTTTTGTCTCCCCTTTTCTCCTCCTTTTGTCTCCCCTTTTCTCCTCCCTTTGTCTCCCCTTTTCTCCTCCCTTTTGTCTCCCCTTTTCTCCTCCCTTTTGTCTCCCCTTTTCTCCTCCCTTTTGTCTCCCCTTTTCTCCTCCCTTTTGTCTCCCCTTTTCTCCTCCCTTTTGTCTCCCCTTTTCTCCTCCCTTTTGTCTCCCCTTTTCTCCTCCCTTTTGTCTCCCCTTTTCTCCTCCCTTTTGTCTCCCCTTTTCTCTGGTAAGGTTCAGCCTGTACAAGGCCTGGTGATAGGAGGTAAGGATTTTCTTCTGTTTAGTTAGCTTTGCAAAACTTGGATATCTACACAAGGGATTTGAATGTGTCTTGCCAATAAATAAAAAAAAAAAAAAAAAAAAATTGTACATATTCAGAAATTTTTATCAGCATGAAAGTTTTATTAGGTTCTCCCTGTGAAAGTATGGTATTATGGTACATGATGGGATTGGATGGAGAAGAATAGGTTCTCGTGATGATTGCAACAATTTTTAGAGTGAATAGGTTGTGTGTCGGATCAGCCAGGAGTAGAATAGACAGTGTCGACCAGCCTTTCCCCACTTCCCATTTGGCCTTGTACCAAAAATACATGTACTCGTGTTAAATAAAAGGATTGAATTTGTCTTGCAGCCTACAGTTCAATTTTCTGTCAATGGTTACTGTCATTTAATCTAAATCTCTAAGTAAATTGTATGTCTAGTTTGCAAGATGATTTCTTCCTGCCACCTCCTCTTTGTTTTCAACTTTAATCAAAACTTGATCATTTATAATCTTATTTATACAACTAATCTTACCTTTTAGTAATTTTGTATTTTCTCCTCATCCTGTAAAAAAAAAAAAAAAAAAAGAAATCTTCTGTTGCTGTTTGTCTGCTTTTTTTTTTTTTTTTTTTTTTTTAAGTACTAATTTATCCTTAAAACTAATAGCTTTGATAATATATTTAAGTTTGTCTGCTTACTTGGTTTAGCTAAATGCAGCTCAAGGCCAAATGGGGGTTGGGGGATTGTGATGCATCAATCAGAAGACTTACCTACTTTAATCAGTATTAAAGTAAAATCTTGACATTTTACAGGGGCTCAAACACTGACCCCTGGTATAAATGGTAGCAGCTCTAGGCAATTTTATTATCCACCAAATAGTTTTAAGTTTAGCTGGCAAAAGGCTACAAGTATTGGAGCACCTAATGAGTACCAAACTTGAAATTATCTGTGAGACTCGGTACTACTTTAGCAAGCCACTCAAGTCTGCTCTAGGTATTAAGTAAGCTAAGTTTAGTCTGACAATGTCACAAATATAGAGCACCCATTAAGGGTTACACTTCTATACAATAGTAATGTTCTGCACGGTGGAGTAATTGATAACAGCTCGGATTGAGGAATCAGAGAGCCAAGTTTGAATTCCAGTCAAATCCATTATATTCACTTAAATGCTAATACCCTTGGGAAATGTATGAATCCTCCTCTTCTCCCCCCAGCTATGACTAAATAGCAGGACAAACTGTGTTCTCTAGTGTTGGATGGCAACTGATCTACCACAGAAAGAAATGGCAACCTACTGCTGGAAAAAAAATCTGCCTCATCAGTCATGTATCGAAAGATGCATGATTGACTAAGCGTGTATCACGCATGGCACATAACTGACAGAATGGTCTGCTTAAATGGCTCACTAACCTATATCCAACAAAGGTCCCCAACTCAAGGAAAAAATCAGATAAAATTAAAGTTTTTTTTATCACTATTATGATTTTGCTTAAATTGAATAAAACATTGATACTCTGACTTGTTATATAAACCTTTAATTAAGCAAACTAGTTTTAACTTGTGAAAATTTCACTGTTTTCCTATTTAAAATTTCTGATGAATCTTAATTCTTCAGTTAATGATTGAATAAGCCCACGGTGAGTTCCATGACACTAAAATATTCATAGCAATTCCCTTATCACATCGTTAAATATTGGAGCTTAACAACTTTAACAAAATGTGAATGCTGGTCGTTATTTTAAGAAGGAGGCACAAATGAAAAGATTTTGAAATTGACAACTTTTTCCATTTCACTGAAACAGCTGTTAAACACTTCTATCTTCCCTTTCATTTTCTGACTGAACCTAAGTAGCATCTTTTAATGTCCTTTATCATCTCGTGCATTAAAACGAGAAAGTCCATTATTTATGAGGTATTAGCAGGAGACATTAAACACTACCCTTTTTTTTCTTTTTTCACTGAAACTAAGTAGTATCTCTGATATGTCTTGTCTTTCCACACAACCAAAATGAAATAGTCCATTATTTATGAGGTATTGGCAGGGCATAATAAAAGGACAAGCACAATTATTATATGATAATTTCCTTAATGACTGACTAGTTAATGATAATTTTGGATGTAATAGGGTAGAAAAATGAACTCTATTTTCATTTATATTCTTCCTAATAACAGTATCCTATATTCATATTATGTGCATGAAACAAACCTTTGTGTATATGTGTATATGCATACCTACTTCATGGTCTAGACTTTGATCAATTGTTGTCAGCCAGTGCAGAATGTCTTTATGCAATCAATTTGTCTTATAGTGTAAGCAATTTAGACAGCTTTCTTTAGGTTAATATAGTTGATGAAAATTATTGTGTTAGCTCTGAGCAAAGAAATACACTAACCTTGAGTTTAATTAAAATACTGGTTTTTTTTTGGTTTTTTTTCTTACTGTTCCTTGTTTATTTTTTTTTAACTTAGCTTGAGGCTATTCTATAATTTACTTGTCTATAAAGAGAAAAAAAGAAGTTTGTACATATGCTCATTGTTGATTGAAATTCCAGTATTAGATCTGAATTTAGGTTTGAATTAAATGACTTCCATAGTTTTTTTTTTTTTTTTTTTAACAGAAAAAAAACTTCAGCTTGGATAATTATTTAAGGACTAGATTTTTTGGTCAAGTCTTTCTTTGTACACACACACACACACACACACACACACACAAATCTTGCATACTGATGACAAGTCACCCACATCCATTAGAAGAAATCTGCACATCATTTTGGGGCCTTTTTTAGAATGACGTGGCACTCTACAGAATAGACGGTTCTTGCAGCAGTCATCAGATCAATCAAAGGAAATAAAATTTGAAAGAATTTACGTTTGTTGTGACAAAAGTATATTCATTGTTAGAAGCAAATTTAAATTACAAAAATATATTTGGAACTTTGATTATAATAAGCAGATGAAAAAGTATTTGGAGCCAATTGATTTTTATAACAATACATTGATTAGAATAAACATCCTTTTTATGCATGTAATATTACATCTATCAAGATCTTGAAGCTTCTAATTTGATGTTGCTTAGCCATAATCTTTGTTTGCCTAGAGATACAGACCGGAGTTTTATCCAATAAAAATTGTCTGCATGAAATGCATGTAGGTTGTGTTTTTTTTTTTTACAAAAAGGTTTGGAAGTTAGAGAAAAAGGTTTTATCTCTGACTTGGAAACTTGTATAAAATTGGCATCTGTATATGAGATCCACAAATGCTTATATATATATATATATAGAGAGAGAGAGAGGATTAATGCAGATATAAAATTCATCAGTTGATTGATTTTATATTCAGCACCTCTATTCCAGAGTTTCGTAGACTTGTGCAATTGTACAGTCCACTCAACAGGGGTAGCGGCAATTGTCTGATTTTTCTCATTTTAGTTATTTTTTATATTAAGTTGAAAAAGTAATTTATACACCTTTTTTTTTTTTTTTTTTTTTTAATTGGTATCAGGTTGTGTTTTTTTTTTTTTTGTTGTTGTTGATTTTTTTTTTGTTTTTTTTCCCCCTGAACATTTTTTTTATGTGTACATGATCAGACATTACTTATGGAACATTTATCTTTTGAAAGTCAGAACCGAAAGATAGAGAAACAAAAGGAATAATGAGAGACTATAAGAAGTCAAGAGATTTATGAAAAGAAAATAAACACATCCTGCATACACACACACACACACATATATATATATATATACACACACAAGAAAAAGATCAATCTGTCACCAATAAAAAATGCATAAATTATTTTTTAGCTTGATATAAAAATAACAAAAATGAGACTATCAGCATACAATTACTGATACCTTTTGATGAGTGGACCAAACAATTACACAAAGATTTGTCTACAAAATTCTCATGTAGAGGTGCTGAATATACATTAGTCAGCTAAGTGACAAATGTTATATTTGTATTAATCCTATTAATGCTCTATCTCTGATATCGAGCACTTTCTTGCAAAGACTGTTTGCCTAAAATGTCCTTTCTTTCAGACTTCCTCTGACTGACAGCATTTCTGGCTTCACATGTTTATCGCTATATCTCTCTCATACATATATATATATATATATATATATATATATATATATATATATATATATATATATATGTCACACACTAAAAATGGACAAAGTCCGACACAAGAACCATCATATAGCCTGACATGCTATACCAGTTTAGCTACAGAGGGGCATCTGGCTAGCAAGGTCTATTTTACTGCTTTTATATGATGGCGCCATGTAGGATATGGGTTAGATTGCTGTCTGAGGACGCATATTTTCTATGAAAATTTCTTGGATGTTCAGGCCGATAAATGTTGTTAATACTGTTTGTTATAAACTGAGTATTTACTTAAATATTTGTGTATATATAAATATAACAAACTTATATATATATATATATATATATATATATTATATATATATGTTGCTTTTAATTTTCCATTGCAAGCACCTTGGTTGGTTAAGTGTTATTTGAATGTTCAGGGAGTCAAGTGATAAATGTCATTCACAAAATCAAAACATGTATTATACTGTCAGCTCAAGGAAATGCTTAGCATTACATGACAAGATTACTATTTTATTTAAAAATAAAATTGAAAAGTTCAAGCAGTATCTACATAAAGAATATTAAAAACAGAAAGACCAAAGATCAGCATAATGTCAGTTTTCTTCTTTTCCCAAAACATTTAAATATTACCCAAATGGCAAGGGGCTTGAATTTAGGCTGTCATATTTTGCTTGTTTTTATTCTTTTGCTTTCTAAAGTCTCTAAAATTTCTTTAAATTTAGTAATCCAATTAAAAATAAGATTTTTATTTAAAATTTCACCATTATATTTATAATCAAATGTATAGGGTGTTTCATTAAGACAGCAGTAAATAAATCAGTGTTATTTGTGAAAAGAAATTTATTTTTCTATTGAATCATGTTATTTAAGTCACTGCAATTGTGTGTGGAAAAATATCACCCAAATGTCCACCAAATCTAAAAGAAAAAAATAATAATCAATATATACAAAATAACAAATTTTAACTTTCATTCTTATTCTGCATTCAGAATACTTATAGAATTGACTCAACAAAACGAAACTTATATTCATCATTTAATGAATAAAGGGTGTTTTAATAACTTGGATGAAATTTTAATGTGAATTAAGTTTAAGTATATAATGATTTTTTTTTTTTAAGGTTACAATAATTCTAAACTGCAAACATTTCTCTATAGTATCTATAATTGCAAATTCTTTTGAAATATACAATGGTTCATCATGTGATCTCTTAATCAAAATATTGCTTATTTGTTTGTTTCCTTGTTCTTTGTCATTTGTTTTTCTTAGCATAATTGTACCTGATAGATACAGTCATTATCTAAAAATACAATGCCACAATGTTATTCTCATTAAAAATTTCTAGATTATTATAAGCCAACATTGATCTTCAAAAATTTAAATGCAATGTCAATTGTTAGCTACTGTTTTCATGACTACTCTTCTATTGTTCTTGCTCTTTAATAGTTTCTCATTTTCCTTATTCTTTCACACATAACAACCCCTTGTCTTAGAGGATTTACTGCCTTGCATGGGGTGAAATTATTTAGAAATAAATGCAACATAGAATGAATTTGTATCAAATTTATCCAGTCTTATTGTGGAAAATATCTATATACTAATAAATATGTAATATAATGGCTGGCCACTTGTATTCAAGTATACCCATCTCCAAGAGCAGCTAGCTAATCCCTATTGCAAACACTTGCTAAGGTGCATTTTGTGTTTGTTCAACACCCAGAAAGCTCACCCGTGGTTTATGCTGCAACTATGCTATACCTTAATTACAGTTTCTGGGAGAGAGCGTGTGATGAAAAATCTGAACAAGGCCAGTACGCTCATGGTCATGATGACTTGTGACTTCATGCTGGAAACAGCAATCAACAGCCCAATTTCATTCACAAGGCTCAAGTCAACCCATAATATGGTTTTTAGGCACTTTGCAAGATCACCTTCTCCAGACCAATAACATCAAGAAGTCACCTAAATGAAAAATTGACCCTGGTCAGATTCAAACCCAGGTTTCATTGTCAGAAATCTAATGTTCGAACCACTTGGCCACATGCCTATTGTCACATGACTTTTCATTGTGAATTTTGGTTTATCTTTCTTTACCTCATAAATTTAAGTAGCTTTTTTTTTTTAACTTTATATGTTCAATTTTTCAATATAAATTAAAATTTTATCCAAACATGGTGAATGCCTTAGCAATTTGTTTACAAAATCATTTGTTCATATCTGAGTAATCAGATAAGCATTACTGAATTAGAACCCCAATTCTAAAGTGTTGCTTGTAGCCTAATTAATATTTATACTATTTGTACTCTGTGTTAAAAAAAAATGTGTTGATCTTATTTTCTGCCAAATTAATCTCAGATTTTGATCTACATAATTAACTCTATTGTTGTATGTAATAATTTTGTTTTTTTAATGTACTAAAAGTAAGAATGTACAAAGAAATTTAATATCAAGCAAAAGAAATAAATAACTATATATTACACAATCTCCTCTATTTATCAATGAGACTTTCCATTATGTTGGTAACAAAACAAGTTTACTTCTTGGCATCAAGTAATGCCTGCTGTTTCTATAACAAAAACAAAAACCTCATTATCTTAAATAGGAGATAAGGATATATGACTTAAATAAATAAAGTCACATTGCATTTTAAATGAAAACAGCTTTTTAACTAAATGTTTGGCTTTCATGCATTTTAAATACCCTTTTTTTATTTTTTGCAGGTAAGCATATATACCTTTTTACCTTTTTCTTTGTGAGGCAGTAAAATTGGTGAGAATGTTTCATTTTTTTTTTCCTCAAATCTTTAACTCTTTTGTATATGTGATAAAAAAATGTATTATTTTAACGATGTTCACTCAGTAATAGATTATAAAAGATTATTTACCTTCTATAAAGATTTATTATTTACCATTTTATAAATATGGAAAATCTTTTTATTCAAAAATTATTTTTAAAAAATTACAAAATTATCAAAATATCTTCACTGCAATATTTATTTACTATTTTGTAAATAACTGGGGAAACAAGTTTTTTATTCATATTCTTAATTATCAATAAACTATGTAAAACTACCCCAAGTAAAACACAAGAGTACAATTTTTGGCAAACATGTACTTTCATGCCCACAAAAATGTTTCAAAATGACAGTTTTTCCATTGACACTGCTATTATTTTAACTACGTTCACTCCCTTGGCAATGTTTATTTACAAGATTAAAAAAAATTATTTAGATTGAAAGAATTCTTTTTATTTTTACTATATTGGGGTATCATTAAGTATAAGGTTTCTTATATATGTCTACAGTTGAGTCCACTGATAAAGCTTAATATCTCTTTTATACTAGAAATATAGCCTAAATACTAAATTGATTTTCTTATATGGGATGTATTTGCTTTGACAGCATTTGACTTTATCTGCTCAAGTATCTCTTTGAGTAAAGCAGGAAAAACTCTGCAATTAGGATTCCTTGTAGTTGACTAACAGATGTTTTTACAAAAAAAAGGAAAAGATCCCCCCCCACCAACTTTTTTTTAAAAAAAATGCTTTTCTTTCCAGCTTAATTCCTGGGATCCTTAGTTTATTTATAAGTCTTTACTATTGGCTTGGTGCAAAAATAATTACAGATTTTAACTATCACTTTTAAAGCAGTATATTTCAGCTTTACACACAAATTATTAATGAAAGCAAGAACTTTTTAGAATTTATGCATTGTTACCGACAGTAAACAAGTTGCTTTAACCACATAGCATAGAATTCTGGAGCTCTAGAACTTTAAAGACTATCTTTTGAAGGAAATATTTGAGATACTTGGGGGAAAAAAAAAGGGTAGTTTTGTCAGGTAGCTAAGCTTGGTGAGATAGTTTCACATCCCAGTTTGTTTGTTTTTTTTTTTTTTTTTTCAGTGTTATTTACAAGATCTGCGATTGGACATTGTCATTGGTCTTTTCAGTTAATGTTGGATAATATAAACATTTCCATTTTTGCATATTTTTGATTTTCTGGCGGTACTTAACTGCTGTAATAGTTTCATCAGGATTCAGAAAGTTTTAATGAAAGATTCTGCTTGTCAACCACCAAACGGTGACTATAACCTTATTTTGATACAGCTTTGGTTTGGAGAAGGGTTACAGTGTTTCAGTTCTGTCTGGTTACTGTACTGAATACCATTGGTTGTTGCATAATCTTTGTTTTTTTTTTTGTTTTTTTTTTAAATCACATGATGAAAAAATTACTGCACAGTAAATGTTGACTTTTGTTCAACTCAGGCAACACTTATTTGTAGTGCTTTTTAGATTTTCCAATTTGCAAGTGTTGAACAGCTGTTGAATAGTCAGTGTTTAGTTCTGCAATTTCTTGAGTGGTTTTGCATGGGACCCACTTCAATAATTACCTTCAATTGGTTGTTAATTTCAAAAGGATGTTTGATCCTCTTCATTTTCAGTGCTCTTAAATGTTTTGATCCATTTTTGAACGATACATTTATTTAAACAGTCTCTTGATCAAATGCTGGTTGATATTGTGAGTACTTTCCTATATTTTACATCTTCCTTCGAACTCTTCCAATAAACTCACCTGAATATGCAGTTCTCCATCTACACTTTGACAACCTGAAATAAACAAGTCAACAGTGAAAACAAAACCATTGGTATCAATCAAGAATTAGCACTTAAAAATGATATATAAATGATAAAAGCTTATTACAAAATAAGCATCAAAATTTAAAATAACCTACAGCAATTTTTTGGTGCCAACTGAAGAGAATGATCTCCAAAGAAACAATTTTATACCTTAACTTTTTGGAATAAAGTAAAATGATTTTTTATAACCATTCATTTATCATCGATCTAATGTAATACATGTTCATTGCCATTTCATAAGTTTTTTTTCTCTCTAACACTATTACATAGTATTACATCGGCAGTTGTAAAACAAGTTTGTAAAGAAAGCAATTTGTTTCCAACAGCCTATATAATAAATTTTTCATTTGGGTGAATTTATACACTTGTTATTAAATATTACACTTTATTTTGTAATTTACAGTACTTTCCATTGACCTCAAACTGACTAATGCATATAATGATCAGTAGTTTTCCATTTTAAACCTCCTGTTCTTCTTTAACTGTTCTCATGGCATGTCCTCCCTCTGGCTGTACCTGCACAAGCAGTGATTTTTTTTCCATTTGCTCTACAAATTTAATTACAGCCTGTTCTCATAGCAAGACAGATGTTGAATATTTATTAGTGAGACTAAAACAGCTTGAGTATTTTAGTTCATTGGTAGTGGATATTCTTAGTTTCCATAATAAGATGGTCAGATAAATATTTCTGTTCTACCAGAATGTCGGTCACTCATCTGGTCTTTTCAGTCAGGTGGGTTTCAAGGTTTGTTTGGGCTGTTTTACAGGAAGTTGTTGAGTGAATTTTGGGAATTTCCTTTTTCCTTGATAAGTTTTTGATCATATCAAATTCACTGTATGTTTTCATCCACAAGTTTAGCAATCTTTGTTTCAACAGCATCCAAGATGAATGATGTATTCACTTGAGTAGTCTTCTAAGTTTTGATGTTGAGGTGACCATTTTTAGATAACATAGCAGAAATATATAAGTATTTAGGCACTGTTTTGTGTATAAATATGTATAAATACATACACTTCTATTTTTAAAGAAACTTTATTTTATTAGTGATAGGTACTATCAAGTGGTTCAGTTGAGTATAGAATTGTTCATTTGGATGATCTTTGATGCTGGTTCATTCCATTTTCAGATTTATCAACAATACATCCTCCTTTAGAACTTATGTGCCTTTTGAAGTATGCAGCATTGTAAAATAATGCAGTTTTCTTTCATTGTAAACTGTCATGTCAGATTTGAGTAAAATTGGGAAGTGTTTTAACAGAGGCTGGAAAATGAAACCCCAAAATCTGAACATGCAGTGGACTAGTCAAAGACGCATTCTAAAAGCTAAGCAAAGTGCTGAAGAACAGAAAAAGAAAAGAGTGTTTGATAGCTATATGATATCCATTCTCTTGTACGACAGTGAATGCTGGACAATCTCCCCATGGATAAGGCAAAAACCAGAGATAGCATAAATGTGGTTCTACAGAAAGATACTGAAAATTCCATAAATGGAGTAAGTAAATAGCAACAAAAAGAACAATTATACTCGGAATCAGGAAAAGATAGTTGAAATTACTTGGACACATAATGAGGTAGGAGATCTTGGAGGGGCATTTTGAGAGCAAGAGGAGGTAAAGCAGTAAGCCACTTACCTGATGAGCTTGTGTAAATGGATGTCAAGATAGTAGAGCCTTAGCCAAGGTAAAAAAAAAACTACTAAAGGCCACAAGGGATAGGAAGTCTTGGAGAGCCATGAACACATATGTCGTGAAGGGACACAGAATACAGAAGAAGAATAGTATCTATCTGTCATTTAGATCTGTCATATTTACACTGTAAAATTATTAATGTTGATATATTACATTTGCTAGTTTACAATATACTGTTTCTATATAGTAATTATGAACAGTAGATAGACTGAACACTAAAGGCTGGCATGTGAGTAACAGAAGCTTTACAGTGGGTTGTCTTCCAAAATATCTTTGTTTAAAAAAGAAATTTTTTAAAGCAGGCAAGTAGTTATGAATTTTGATAGATGGGATAGTGAATATAATACAGTAAAGATTTTGCATCTGGTGCATCAAATCCCTTTAATCTGTATGCAAAATCACTTAATATGTTTGTGTGTGCATTACAGTAGCAGCAAAGTATTCAGGTATCAAAAACAATGGCAACATTGAAATATATATGTACATAATTTCAATGAATTTCTAATGTAATTTGCTTTGTTTAATAAGTATTATATGAACTATTTTGTTTAAAATGAGTGACAAGTAGTTTTGAGAACTTCCTGACACCATTGTAGTTTCTACATTTGTTGATACTCTTTTATTACTGTATGAATCAAAAGTCAACTTTATAAAATCTAGTAATACATTATTTTAAAAGCTGATCTTTAATATAGGATTTGATGTTCTTGATTAGTGGATGTTTCTGCCAATTCATTCTATTCTGTCTGAAGTTCACTTTCATAAGATTCTTTTTATATATATATATATATATATATATATATATATATATATGCACACACACACACCACACAGTATTTTCTAGCTTACAAGATGCTGTGTCTTGGAAGATGTACGCTAATATTGGAAAGAAATTTCTAAAAAAAAAAAAAAAAAAAATCATTCTCATACAAGAACACATATACCATGCATCCCTCACATACTGGCGCCACATACAGTTTACATTAATTACTCATCGGATTTTGTTTGTATGCCAATGATATATTAGTCAAGAGTAGAAATGATATCACCACTGCTAGTAAACAGAACATGTTTAATCTTGTGGCTCGGCTCCAGGAAGGTTTATAAAAGCTAAATACTGAGGTTAAATCATATAAAAGGCTGAATTAGATAGGTAACATTATAGTGTAATGACTCATCCACGTCCCTATCAGTCAATCCAATTAGGTGACTGTTCAAGCTTTCTTAAGTCTGGGCATTGCCTTACATTCATCTTGGAAGATGCACACATTTTTTTCAGGAAAAAAAAGCCTATCTTGTAAGCTAGAAAATATATATATATATATATATATATATATATATATATATATATATATATATATATATATAATGGTGGAGTAGTGGATAGCAGCTCAGATTGAGGTGTCACAGAGCCATGTTTGAATTTCAGTCAAATCCATTACATTCACTTACATGCTAATACCCTTGGGAAAGGTATTAATCCTCTTTTTCTCCCTCCAGCTATGGATAAATAGCAGTACAGACTGGGTTCTATAGCCTTGGATGGCAACTGGTCTAGGATAAGGGCAACTCTGAATACAAAACCTGTCGATGGTCATTTATGGACCTTGTGGCACATATTTGGCCCTTCAAAAATTGTGGTTGGTTCTGCACAAAGCCATAACCAAATGTGCTGGTGTCTGGCTGTTGGTTCTTAGGAACTGAGCTGCTTGACCCTCATACGACAGAAGAGTCCATCATATATAACTTTTAATTGATGAATCCGTTTTTAGGGAAAAAGCAATGAAAGAACTATTGTCTTTAATGATTTTCATTCATCCTTTTTAATATCTGGAATGGTTTTAAATATGGAAGTGTAGATGCTTTTCAGCTGAAAAAAAATTTAATTTCTATATATTTTTTTTTTTTTTTTTTAAAAACATTTTTTATGATAAAATTTTTCTGAAATATCCTGGTTTCAGGGATAGGTCACAGATATATGGATGTTAGAAAAACATTTTTGCATTACAGATTATATTAAGAGAATAGTTTATTTTCTTGGACATGAAACTCTTTCCAGCATATTTTTTTTAATATTGAATGAATTTCAAACCAAATTTTATTTATATTCTTATCAGATGTCAGCATATTTTATAGCCTGTAAGATTCATGATTTGCAAGGGTTTTTAGGAAGATACTGCTTATAACAAGTGATGTAAGCTCTTTACCACAGCTGTCCACTTGAGGTTTGGTAGATGGCTCTTATGGCATAATACCAGCATGTCTAACACTGGAATATTTTCCTTTTTTTTCTTTTCTCAGAATTTAAATGATTAACTTATAGGCCAGCAAATACTGTAAACCTTCAGAAACACCATTTCTTTTGTATAAATGTATATCCTAGCTAATTTTGATTTACATTTAATAGCCTTTTGTTTGAACCTTAAATTCACTTGTAGAACAGAATGTCATTACTATCATCCTGTTACTAGAACAGTTATAAAGTGATTAGTTAATTTTGTATATTCAACTGAAGATATAAAACAGATTAGTGTGCTGAAGGAATATTTTTTGTTGGTTTTTCTGTTTTTGATAATCTTATCCCTCATATCACAAGCTTTAATCTCTCACCTGTATCTGGAGTTATGAGAGATTGGTTGCAATGATGAAACGCTTACACTATAGCTCACATTATTAGCCATTTCCTGTTTTATTGAAATATAAAAATAACTATCCCAATCTAAAGGTTTATTTTCAGAATGACAGCCACATCTATCAGAACAGGGTGTATGAAAATTAGTTTCTTTTATAAGCAAATGGCAGACCATTATATAAATTTTCCTGAACTTTGAAATCTTTGATTAATAGCCTCATTGTAAGTTTGAAATTTTAAAATAAGTTATAAAACTGATTTGATAGATAAATAGGAATGTTTAGCTTGAAAGCCTTTAAGGAAGATCCACCCATGTGATATACATGTAATGAATGATATACAATGGAACACATACTTATAAAATGTATAGATTTAAGTCTGGTCTGTGAAAAGTATTTTCAGGCAAACAATATGAAGGAACTCTTCAACAGGATTGATTCAAATAAAATAATTCAATTTCTTAATTCAAAATATATTAAAAAATTAAAGTAATAACTAATCTTGACAAATAAATAAATGAACAAGATTAAAATAATCTCCAACTGAACTTCATATCAAACTCATTAACTTTAAATGAACTTCTTTACAAAGGCTATCACTGTCAACTGAATGATACTAAAATATTATTCACAATTTAAATTTAATATCCAAACCATGATGCCTAATCAAATCTTATTAGGCATGAAATGACTTAATGAAGGTTGATATGCCTTTAAATCTAACAATCAAATCAAAGCCTTTAAAATGTACAATAACACTGGGAAGTGCAAAAAGGATCAGCAGTTACCACCAAACTGAAGTTTTATTTTATCCTAGAAAGTTCCAATATATAGGTTTCATAAATGAAAGTTGAAAGCTTTATCTTACTGATCTATGTTCTGTATCAAGAGAAATCATTAAAAAAAATCTTTGTCAAGTGATAAAATTTTGAAACAGTGTGGCAGTGTCAAATATATTTGTTCCTAAATCAAATAGAACACGTGAAAGCAATCACTAATGCTGACATTAAGACATCAATGAAGAAAGTTGAATGAAATGAGCAAAAATACATGAAGGAAACTTTTTCATCCATTCTTTTTATCCATAAATGCTGCACTACCCTCAGTGATCCAGATGGTCAGAGAAAAGGCTATTAGCAGAAAAAAAAAAACACTCACAGGTGGCAAGCTTCAGATGGTGTTGTGATAACACAGATCTGTATTGATATTTTTTCTCTCTCTCTGTTACATGTGGAGCCATTGGTACAAAAACCCAAATGCTTTCAGAAAAATAATCTTTTTTTGCTTGATAACAGAATCACATTCCACAAAGAAAACGAAGGAATAACTGAATAAAATGGGTTTCAAAGACTCTCATTTGAAGTGGCTGATTGGGTTTTCATATCTTTTAACCCAATTGACAACTTGTAGAGCATTCTGAAGAGTAAGGTTTACATTGGCAGATAATCATTTACCAAGATGAACTTTGGATTGCTATTCAGAATGCCTTGTAGTTTTTTCATATAAAATAAAACTACTCACAAAATCAATAGCTGAACAACTTTATAAAATTAGTATCAATATATAGAACCTGCATTTCACATTAACACTATCTTTATAAATTTGTCATCATTACTGTGATGCTGTTTTCAGTTTCTTGTTAAAATTTTTTTTTATTTTTAATTTCAATGTTGTTTAAGCAACTAGGCTAATGTAAAACCTGGAAAATCCAGTAAAATTTATAAAATTGTTGCTATGTAATAAGAGTGATATATAGCCTAGCATAATTTTATAAATATGTTAAATATCCTACACATTATCAATGCAAATATTTCAATGAATCCCTTCATTAGTTTATTAAAGAATTATAAAAAAATTAAAAGTGGCTACTTACGTTAGTAGTTTTTGAGATCTGATTAAGATGCTTTTTTCCAGTTTTAAAACTTGAAGCAATTTAAGGCAACCTATAATATAGCCACACTAACATATCCACTTTGACTGCACAAAATAAGAACTAAATATGTATGAATATTTGAAGATACATAAAAACATTAATTTATCTGTGTATCATATGGAATACTAAAAATAAGATCCCAGTGTAACCTGAAGTTACATTGGCTTAAATATGACTTTACCCTTTAGCATTCAACATGCCTTAAACCTGTCCCATAAATTTCAGCTCTCAAAGTCTCACTGTTTGTGTGACTTCCTGTATTATTTGCAATGATGTCATATATTATGGCAGAGTATACATGGGGGCAAGTTGAACATTGAGAGCTGGTATTTCCTCGGCAGGATGAATGCTAAAGAGTTAAATTTTTATAAGCTGACAAAATATTGAAATAAAATTTGTAATCACTCAAGATTAATCTTCAGTCTTGTATTTTAATAAAGTTCTCAATTTGTATCTGTGAACATTTGATGGAAAATATTGGTTATCATGAGTTAGCAATTATGTTTTCTCAGAAGTAATAAATGCTTTAGGGAGGAAGAGAAAAGAAATTTAATCTTGAAACTGCAAAATCTGTTTTTCTTTATAAGCTCTAAACATCTGTTAAATATTTTTTACCACTTTAAATCATGATAATGACAACGAATAGTGAAAGAAGTGAAAACATTTTTCAGGTGTAAACTGGGAGTTTTTGGAAATGTTACTTATTTCTTGCATTTAATATTTTGAACTGTCACATTTTATACAGTATTTACATTAGTCGGACTATTGTCCTCATCTTTGTCGCCATATTTGTCACAACGTTTCGGCCGTTGTACGCTCTGGCTTTCTTCAGTTGGTTGGAATTTCGAACTGAACCCTTTATTTCGATCACTGGGGTAGACTGTTCTAGTTCCACGTGCCATGTTTGATGGATGTCAGTTATCTCCTGCTAATTTTCCCTCTGAAAGTTCTCCACTGCCTTAACCAGGTATTGAACTCACCTTCTTTGGGTCTGTCACTGGATCTAACCAATGCCTTTATCCACTGTGCCATGTGTCCTTGAGGGAAAATTAGCAGAAGATAACTGATAACTGACATCCATCAAACATGGCACGTGGAACTAGAACAATCTACCTCAGTGATCGAAATAAAGGGTTCAGTTCGAAATTCCAACCACCTGAAGAAGGCCGAGCGATAACGGCCAAAACGCTAGACACAACATGGCGACAAAGATGAGGACAATAGTCCAACTAATGTAAATACTGTACATAATACCTCATCTCAGAAATATAGACAGTCACATTTTATGTAGAGAATTTCTTAATCATATTCAGTAATTGTCTGATAATTTTAGGAAATAGAATCAAATTGTATTTTCGCTTCTCTCCCTTTGATTTATTCACCTTTTTAACATTTTCAACACCAAAGAACATTAATGTTTTCACTATATTACTTGTTAAATGTGAATTAACATGTAATGTACCCTTTTTTGAAAGTTGTATCCTGTTCCTTAAACACTACTGTGGCTAACAAAGGCTTTCCAGTGATTTTTTTTTTTTTTTTGTCTCTGAAGATCACCTGAAGGACTTTCGAAATCTTATAAAAACTTTAGTGATTTCTTTTTTGGCTTCCTATAATTAAGATTTCAAACTACAGCCATAAAGCTAAAGGATTTGTTTGAATATTGAAGGAGATTTTGATGCAAATGCTTTTTTTTTCCTTTTCTGTTTTGATACTTATTGACAACATTACTTGGTGCCAACAAACGATCATTTAAGGTGAATTAGTAGGATAAGAAAGAATTGAAAAATTCTCAAAAAGGTAGATAAGAATTAGTATTTAGTTACAGGAGAATTAAAAGGGATATATTTGAATGAGATTAAGCTTCATAAAATTAACGTATTTTAGATAGGAATCTATAGATAAACAAATCTCTAATCAATTTGCTTGTTTGGAAATGTTATTTAATCACTTGTTATACCATTTTCAAACATGTAGGTGTTACAGTTTGCTGCAGGATAATTTTATGCACAGTCCTCTTCCTCTGTTAAATTCTATGTTTGGTTGCTCACAATTGAAAATCAAAACATTCTTGGGCACTGGCAAAATATTTCTTCTAGCAATATTCAACCATTAACATCTGTGTGTGTGTATTTTCATGTACTTCACCTCCACCGAGTTAGGCTTCAAATTAAACTCTTAAATCTGTTTTTGTAATTTTGCTTATTGTCATATAAGAATGTGAATCTTTTTTTTTTTTTTTTTTTTTAAATTAAAATTTCTACATTTTTTATCAACTGGAAAAACTTTGATATGAATTTTCATTACATGCCTTACCTTTTTAGACTAGCAGGCTCATTGCGGTTGTTGTATTCACAAGAACACATGACCTAGTGGATAAAAGCATAATTCAAATAAATCTGGTTGGATGTGCAGGTGGTGTAATGGATAATGGCTTGGAATTGGTAATTGGAGAGCAGAGTTCCAATCTCCATTGGGTTCATTATATTCACTTGCACACAAATACCATTGGAAAAGTTATGACTCCACCTCTTCAACCCCCCCATCTATGGGTTAATTAGTAAGACGTGTATCACTAAACTATTATTTAAAAAAAAAATTTCTTATAATCTAAAAAGATTTTCTGGCTTAAAATAACCTGCAATTAGTTGATAAGCCATAGAAAAAGAATCAAAACAATCATGACATATGGCATCTATCCTAATTAAAACTAAAGCTTAAAATCAAATACTGAACTGAAAATTTAATTTGAAATCTAGCCAAGTTAAATTTGAATAATTTATTAGTGTAGGATATTACTATAATTTGTTCTTGAATCTTTGAAAAATGTTTTTTAACCAAGTTAATTTTGTAAATTGAGATAAGGAAATTTTTGTGTGAATTTCAGTAACATTGGAGTAAAATGTTATAGATAATTAGCATAATTCAATAACTTTTATTTAAAACAGTATATATTTGTGTCTGAATTTATGGGATGAGGAGTTATTATTTCTATGCAAACTATTGTCCCTCATATTTAACACAGCATTTCAGCTGCTGTGCCCTTCAGCCTTCATCAGGTATATGTTGATCTGGGTAACCTACAGGAAATTTCAAACTGAACCCTTTAATCTACAGAGGTAGATTGTTCATGTTCCACTGCTCATGTCTAGGATAACTTGTCTAGTTCATCTTTAGTACTGCTCAGTTATTTCTTGCCTCCATTTCCACTGAG